>JAOTOL010001518.1:0-107500 GCA_034440575.1 Imbricaverruca yamaguchii
TGAAGACCGATTCTTGCCGGACCTGACCTTTCTTCCATTGGCCCTGTTTGCTGTAGTCAATATAAATTCATCCATGTATGTTAGCTCTTTAAAAACAATGCTAGAAGGAGCACAAACTGCCTTTGTAAACATTTCCAGGGATTCCAGGTGAGGTCTGTATATTGACACACATGACCTCTGGCGACCTCATTATCGGTCAAAATGCACATGTAGAGTATGCATAGGGACTCTCTATGACCAGAGCATTCCAACGGTGTACTAAATTTCATCCTAGCTTTCGTAGATAGGAAGTTGTTGGGGTGCGCAGAGCATGAAAATATTTGCACGAATACAAACACTTGTCGTACTCGTTGCTATGTTACATTTACAAATATTCTCTATCTATTCGCTCCATTTTGCTGGTTTTCCCCGGTTGTATTTCCTCGTCGTTTCCTGAGGCGGCGCATGCTCAATGAGCAAATGTCCGCTGTTATTCCAGGTACTGTCACTAACCTGTCGTGTAGCTGTGACCTTGAACGTTTCGACCACATTCCTCGCAGTCATCTGGCTGTTCGTGTTTACCCCCGGTGCCGATGCCGCTGACCTCTGCTGACCTTGAGAATCACCTCCAGTCAGCCTTGGGATTCATATAGCTCAGTTTCCGGTGGTGGCGGTGTTCTGTGGTGTTGTTGGTGGCGGTGTTTTGTGGTGTTGGTGGCGGTGTTTTGTATTGTTGATGTCGGTGTTTTGTGGTGTTGTTGGTGGCGGTGTTTTGTGGTGTTGTTGGCGGTGTTTTGTGGTGTTGTTGGCGGTGTTTTGTGGTGTTGGTGGTGTTTTGTGGTGTTGTTGGTGGCGGTGTTTTGTGGTGTTGTTGGTGGCGGTGTTTTGTGGTGTTGTTGGTGGCGGCGTTTGGTGGTAGTGTTTGTGGTGTTGTTGGTGGCGGCGTTTGGTGGTAGTGTTTTGTGGTGTTGTTGGTGGCGGCGTTTGGTGGCGGTGTTTTGTGGTGTTGTTGGCGGTGTTTTGTGTTGTTGGTGGCGGCGTTTGGTGGTAGTGTTTTGTGGTGTTGTTGGTGGCGGCGTTTGGTGGTAGTGTTTTGTGGTGTTGTTGGTGGCGGCGTTTGGTGGTGGTGTTTTGTGGTGTTGTTGGCGGTGTTTTTTGTGTTGTTGGTGGCGGCGTTTGGTGGTAGTGTTTTGTGGTGTTGTTGGTGGTGGCGTTTGGTGGTAGTGTTTTGTGGTGTTGTTGGTGGCGGTGTTTGGTGGTAGTGTTTTGTTGGTGGCGGTGTTTTGTAGCGGCGGTGGTGCTGACACCCCGCTCGCCGGCGAGGGTCATCTCTCGGACTGTTTATGCTGCGGTGGCCCACATTCGACGACCGCGGCCTTCCGCCGCCGAGTCGACACAGGGACCTGCCGACACGCCGACAGCAGGAACTGCCGACACGCCGACACAGGGAACTGCCGACACGCCGACAGCAGGAACTGCCGACACGCCGACAGCAGGAACTGCCGACACGCCGACAGCAGGAACTGCCGACACGCCGACACAGGGACCTGCCGACACGCCGACAGCAGGACCTGCCGACACGCCGACAGCAGGACCTGCCGACACACCGACACAGGGAACTGCCGACACGCCGACAGCAGGAACTGCCGACACGCCGACAGCAGGAACTGCCGACACGCCGACAGCAGGAACTGCCGACACGCCGACACAGGGACCTGCCGACACGCCGACAGCAGGACCTGCCGACACGCCGACAGCAGGACCTGCCGACATACCGACACAGGGAACTGCCGACACGCCGACAGCAGGGAACTGCCGACAGCAGGACCTGCCGACACGCCGACACAGGGACCTGCCGACACGCCGACAGCAGGGAACTGCCGACACGCCGACAGCAGGAACTGCCGACACGCCGACAGCAGGAACTGCCGACACGGACCTGCCGACACACCGACAGCAGGAACTGCCGACACGCCGACACAGGGACCTGCCGACACGCCGACAGCAGGAACTGCCGACACGCCGACACAGGGAACTGCCGACACGCCGACAGCAGGAACTGCCGACACGCCGACACAGGGACCTGCCGACACGCCGACAGCAGGAACTGCCGACACGCCGACAGCAGGAACTGCCGACACGCCGACACAGGGACCTGCCGACACGCCGACAGCAGGAACTGCCGACACGCCGACAGCAGGACCTGCCGACACCGACACAGGAACTGCCGACAGCAGGATCTGCCGACACGCCGACACAGGACCCGCCGACACGCCGACAGCAGGGAACTGCCGACACGCCGACAGCAGGAACTGCCGACACGCCGACAGCAGGAACTTCCGACACGGACCTGCCGACACGCCGACACGCCGACACAGGGACCTGCCGACACGCCGACAGCAGGAACTGCCGACACGCCGACACAGGAACTGCCGACACGCCGACAGCAGGAACTGCCGACACGCCGACACAGGGACCTGCGGACACGCCGACAGCAGGAACTGCCGACACGCCGACAGCAGGAACTGCCGACACGCCGACACAGGGACCTGCCGACACGCCGACAGCAGGAACTGCCGACACGCCGACACAGGGACCTGCCGACACGCCGACACAGGGACCTGCCGACACGCCGACAGCAGGACCTGCCGACACGCCGACAGCAGGAACTGCCGACACACCGACACAGGAACTGCCGACACGCCGACAGCAGGAACTGCCGACACGCCGACACAGGGACCTGCCGACACGCCGACAGCAGGAACTGCCGACACGCCGACAGCAGGAACTGCCGACACGCCGACACAGGGACCTGCCGACACGCCGACAGCAGGAACTGCCGACACGCCGACACAGGGACCTGCCGACACGCCGACACAGGGACCTGCCGACACGCCGACAGCAGGACCTGCCGACACGCCGACAGCAGGAACTGCCGACACACCGACACAGGGAACTGCCGACACGCCGACAGCAGGAACTGCCGACACGCCGACACAGGGACCTGCCGACACGCCGACAGCAGGAACTGCCGACACGCCGACAGCAGGACCTGCCGACACGCCGACACAGGGACCTGCCGACACGCCGACACAGGGACCTGCCGACACGCCGACACGGACCTGCCGACACGCCGACACAGGGACCTGCCGACACGCCGACAGCAGGAACTGCCGACACGCCGACAGCAGGAACTGCCGACACGCCGACAGCAGGAACTGCCGACACGCCGACACAGGGACCTGCCGACACGCCGACAGCAGGAACTGCCGACACGCCGACAGCAGGACCTGCCGACACGCCGACAGCAGGAACAAGCGGACGGACACCGAGGTGACGGACGGCGAGAACACGGCCAGAGCCACACGCTTACGGAGCAGCGTGCTGACCGGCGGAGAAACTGACTGAGACACCCAGGGACTTGTCGGAGACACCCGCGCCGATGGATGATCATCGAACGCTCGCTCAGCGAGGAATAGTCACTGACTGGGAAGGGTGTGACGAACAGAGCGGAGAAGCGGAGGAATGGAAGGGGGAAGGAAGAGAGAGAGAGAGAGAGAGAGAGAGAGAGAGAGAGAGAGAGAGAGAGAGAGAGAGAGAGAGAGAGAGAGAGAGAGAGAGAGAGAGAGAGAGAGAGAGAGAGAGAGAGAGAGAGAGAGAGAGAGAGAGAGAGAGAGAGAGAGAGAGAGAGAGAGAGAGAGAGAGAGAGAGAGAGAGAGAGAGAGAGAGAGAGAGAGAGAGAGAGAGAGAGAGAGAGAGAGAGAGAGAGAGAGAGAGAGAGAGAGAGAGAGAGAGAGAGAGAGAGTGTGGGGACACGGAGAAGAGAGGAGGAACATTAGCGGGCGAATACTAAGAATGAAGATTGAGTGGGTCGATACTTCACGCAAACGTCGAACACATTGCTGGCAGCATCGGACATAGACACACGGAAAATTTCAGCTCATTAATGGTCGAGACATCGAAAAGAAGCAGGTCAGTGTAGGAGGCCAGCATTTAGGCAGCACATGTCTACCAACGCATGGCCGTCTACCTAATATATGTGTGTATGGTTTAAATATACGTGGTCGAAATACGGCATGTGCGTAGTTTGATATGGATGGCCGGTTTATATCGACGAAAGACTGCGTTGCCGTTCACAGTCAAGGAAGCTGACGCGGGGTTCTCTAAAGGAAGGACTTGGTGTAGCTTTGCTGGAGTACATGCTATACAGTCTGGGGTGCCAATCGGGGCATGGCCTTGGGCCGAAGTTCACTTTCCAATCGTGCATAGCCGCTGGGGTAAGATTTTCGAAACCCGTATCTGTCGAAATTGAATGTGAAACCAGCGGTGTAAGATGGAAAGTGTGGCGTTAGAAACTGCTGTCGCTCTCGATCCAGTGTCCTGAAGTTTATTGCTCGTCGAATGGCTGGCATTGTGTCAAAATCCGCGAAAACAGGGGGTGAAATTGGACAATATGGCAGGCATTAAACGACGTTAAAATGTGATAAATAGCAGTCGTGAACCCAACTTTATGGTCTCGGTAGCCCGGTGTTTTGATTAGCTCAATATTAGCTCGGTAGTTCGGTCGGTACGGCATTCCACGCTTGGTCGTAAGATCGTGGTTCCGAATCCCGCAGCCCGCAGGATTACCGAGACAACCCGAGATTAATCCGGCGTGAGAGGTTCGCGACGTTATGCGACCCTTCAGTGAAATGTGTCTTAGGAGAATCAAAATTACGAGGTAAGCCCAGCTTCTCCATTAAATTAACGTCAAAGTGGCCTGTGGTGAAATTGTCACACATAATTGCACTTCAGCGCTGTTGTAATTCCCGAGAGCCCACGTCGGCACGTCAAAACGCTGTCGCGGGAAAACAACCAGGCTTCTGTTCGGCATTGGTTTCGACTTCAATGTTAATATTTCGTCCGCTGCCTCCATCCCTCCAGGAGCTGTCTGCCCAGAGTGTCGTCCTCTGCCTCCATCCCTCCAGGAGGCTGTCTGTCCATTGTGTCGGCCGCTGCCTCCATCCCTCCAGGAGCTGTGCCCAGCGTGTCAGCCGCCGCCTCCATCCCCCCAGGAGCTGCCTGTCCAGTGTGTTGGCCGCCGCCTCCACCCCTCCAGGAGCTGTCTGTCCAGCGTGTCGGCCGCCGCCTCCATCCCTCCAGGAGCTGTCTGTTCAGAGTGTTGGCCGCTGCCTCCACCCCTCCAGGAGCTGTCTGTCCAGTGTGTCGTCCACTGCCTCCAGTCCCTCCAGGAGCTGTGTCCAGAGTGTCAGCCGCCCTATCCCTCCAGGAGCTGTCTGTCCAGTCCCTCCAGTAGCCGTCTGTCCAGTGTGTCGTCCGCTGCCTCCATCCCTCCAGGAGCTGCCTGTCCAGTGTGTCGTCCGCTGCCTCCATCCCTCCAGGAGCTGTGCCCAGCGTGTCAGCCGCCGCCTCCATCCCCCAGGAGCTGTCTGTCCAGTGTGTCAGCCGCCGTCTCCATCCCTCCAGGAGCCGTCTGTCCAGTGTGTCGGCCGCCGCCTCCATCCCTCCAGGAGCTGTCTGTCCAGTGTGTCGTGCGCTGCCTCCACCCCTCCAGGAGCTGTCTGTCCAGTCCCTCCAGGAGCTGTCTGTCCAGTGTGTCGCCCTCTGCCTCCACCCCTCCAGGAGCTGTCTGTCCAGTGTGTCGGCCGCCGCCTCCATCCCTCCAGGAGCTGTCTGTCCAGTGTGTCAGCCGCCGTCTCCATCCCTCCAGGAGCCGTCTGTCCAGTGTGTCGGCCGCCGCCTCCACCCCTCCAGGAGCTGTCTGTCCAGTCCCTCCAGGAGCTGTCTGTCCAGTGTGTCGGCCGCTGCCTCCACCCCTCCAGGAGCTGTCTGTCCAGTGTGTCGTCCGCTGCCTCCATCCCTCCAGGAGCTGTCTGTCCAGTGTGTCGGCCGCTGCCTCCATCCCTCCAGGAGCTGTGCCCAGCGTGTCAGCCGCCGCCTCCATCCCCCAGGAGCTGTCTGTCCAGTGTGTCAGCCGCCGTCTCCATCCCTCCAGGAGCCGTCTGTCCAGTGTGTCGGCCGCCGCCTCCATCCCTCCAGGAGCTGTCTGTCCAGTGTGTCGTGCGCTGCCTCCACCCCTCCAGGAGCTGTCTGTCCAGTCCCTCCAGGAGCTGTCTGTCCAGTGTGTCGGCCGCTGCCTCCACCCCTCCAGGAGCTGTCTGTCCAGTGTGTCGGCCGCTGCCTCCATCCCTCCAGGAGCTGTCTGTCCAGTGTGTCGGCCGCTGCCTCCATCCCTCCAGGAGCTGTCTGTCCAGTGTGTCGTCCGCTGCCTCCACCCCTCCAGGAGCTGTCTGTCCAGTCCCTCCAGGAGCTGTCTGTCCAGTGTGTCAGCCGCCGCCTCCATCCCTCCAGGAGCTGTCTGTCCAGTGTGTCGGCCGCCGCCTCCATCCCTCCAGGAGCCGTCTGTCCAGTGTGTCGTCTGGGCGCTAAATGACCAACCATGGTCGATGCGCCCTAAAACCACAATCACACACACACACCAGTGTGTCGTCCGCTGCCTCAATCCTCCCAGTAGCCGTCTGTCCAGCGTGTTGGCCGCTGCCTCCATCCTCCCAGTAGCCGTCTGTCCAGCGTGTTGGCCGCTGCCTCCATCCCCCCAGTAGCCGTCTGTCCAGTGTGTCGTCTGGGCGCTAAATGACCAACCATGGTCGATGCGCCCTAAAACCCAATCACACACACACCAGTGTGTCGTCCGCTGCCTCCACCCCTCCAGGAGCTGTCTGTCCAGTGTGTTGTCCGCTGCCTCCATCCCTCCAGGAGCTGTCTGTCCAGTGTGTCGG
Organism: Imbricaverruca yamaguchii; assembly: GCA_034440575.1. Lineage (NCBI taxonomy): Eukaryota > Metazoa > Arthropoda > Thecostraca > Neoverrucidae > Imbricaverruca > Imbricaverruca yamaguchii. The sequence goes on from JAOTOL010001518.1 coordinate 6,759, forward strand.
CCTCTGTCTCCACCCTCCAGGGCTGTCTGTCCAGTCCCTCCAGGAGCTGCCTGTCCAGTGTGTCGTCCGCTGCCTCCATCCCTCCAGGAGCTGTCTGTCCAGTGTGTCGGCCGCTGCCTCCATCCCTCCAGGAGCTGTCTGTCCAGTGTGTCGGCCTCTGTCTCCACCCCTCCAGGAGCTGTGTCCAGTCCCTCCAAGAGCTGCCTGTCCAGTGTGTCGGCCTCTGTCTCCACCCCTCCAGGAGCTGTGTCCAGTCCCTCCAAGAGCTGTCTGTCCAGTGTGTCGGCCTCTGTCTCCACCCCTCCAGGAGCTGTGTCCAGTCCCTCCAGGAGCTGTCTGTCCAATATGTCAGCCGCCGCCTCCACCCCTCCAGGAGCTGTGTCCAGTCCCTCCAGGAGCTGTCTGTCCAATATGTCAGCCGCCGCCTCCACCCCTCCAGGAGCTCTGTCCAGTGTGTCGTCCGCTGCCTCCATCCCTCCAGGAGCTATCTGTCCAGTGTGTCGGCCGCTGCACGAGCAGCCGGCGCCGCTGCCGAGACGAAGACAGTGGCCAGCGGCTGGTGACCACGACAATGACCTGGTCGGGCCATCGGCGGCACCAGTCGCCACTGCAGACACGGTAGTGGACGGATCCACGAACTCGGCAGCGGCCCGCGCACTGTGCGCTGACGACGGTCGGATAGTCTGAGGCCTGCGGCCGGCTGGCCATGTCGTCATCTCCGGCCGATCTCTGGCCACATCTGGTCGGCTCTGTCCCCAATGGCTGCCCTCTGGCCACCTCTGGTCAGCTCTGTCCCCAATGGCCGCCCTCTGGCCACCTCTGGTCAGCTCTGTCTCCAATGGCCGCCCTCTGGCCACCTCTGGTCAGCTCTGTCCCCAATGGCCGCCCTCTGGCCACCTCCGGTCAGCTCTGTCCCCAATGGCCGCCCTCTGGTCAACTCTGGGCGCTACATGGCCGACGCAGTCGATGTGCCCCTAAACTCCAATAACCAATCAACCAACCCCTGGGGGCCTCTGGATTCTCTAGCCGCCTTCTGGCTCCTTTGACCGCCCTCTGGTCACCCTCTGGTCACCTCTGGCCCCTCTGGCCACTTGCGACTTGAGACCCCGTGCGGCTTCGGAGTCTTGCGAAAGACTTGATAATGTCCCCCGGTCTGTGGCAGCAATAGCGTTGGTCATCCGATTGCTTAGGCCGCGCCTCTGATCCGAGACACACCCACACGTTATCTCGCGCTTTCTCACGTTGTCCCACGTTTCCCCGGATTGTCATACATTTCCCCGCGCCGTCCCATATTGTCCCGCGCCGTCCCATATTGTCCCGCGCCGTCCCACATTGTCCCGCGCCGTCCCACATTGTCCCGCACCGTCCCACATTGTCCCGCGCCGTCCCATATTGTCCCGCGCCGTCCCAGATTGTCCCGCGGCGTCCCAGATTGTCCCGCGGCATCCCACGGGGCGGCGCCACTGATGACGGTGACAGTCCGGAATCTCTGGTTTGTCCCGTAGCTGCTGTACTGTTCCTGTGAAACCCCTGACTTGTCCAATTCAACCGTAAAACTGCAGCACCGAACCGCAGCACCCCTTTAGGGTTATTGTGGGGTGCATCATAAGTACACTCTACAATAGTCGTCTCTGGGAAAGAAAACTAAAACCCTAATAATAAACTGAGAAAACTTGTTTAAGCGTGAAGAGATAAAAAGCCAAAGATACCCTGGACGCTAAAATGAAGTGGCCGCAATCCGAGAAATTTTGGATTTGGGGTTGGGGGGGGGCAGAGTCCTTTGCGTGGGCAACATTTTGAGCGCGTCACTAGTCGGGCCTGCCTTAACCCAGCCGCCACTGTGCCCTCCAGCCTGTGTTTATCAGTGACGTCACCTGCTGGCAGGGTAGTTTTTGGGTCAGTGCCGATGTGTGCAACCTATGGTCACTTTACACCGCAAGTGTTTACATATTCGCAAAGCTGTGTCGTCGATCGGCGCTTAGTTGAAACGTGTTCATGGTCAGCTTCTTTTATGGCTGGTGGCGCCGCGATCTCAAGTGGATTGTGGACGAAGGCAAGTTTTGTTTTTGAGTCTTTCTTCGCATCGTACCGGAACTATTATTAACATTTTATAGAAGACGGTTGGCCTATGGTGCCCTCCTGTCCGTTTGCTCTGCTTTCCCAGTGCCGACTGCGGCAGCGTTTGCCAACTGGTGACGCGCGGACTACGTCCCGACACGTACTCTGCACGTCGCGACACGTACTGTGTACGTCGCGACACGTACTCTGCACGTCGCGACACGTACTGTGTACGTCGCGACACGTACTCTTTACGTCACGACACGTGCTATGTACGTCGCGACACGTACTCTGCACGTCGCGACACGTACTGTGTACGTCGCGACACGTACTCTGCACGTCACGACACGTGCTATGTACGTCGCGACACGTACTATGTACGTCGCGACACGTACTATGTACGTCGCGACACCTACTCTGCACGTCGCGACACGTACTGTGTACGTCGCGACACGTACTATGTACGTCGCGACACGTACTATGTACGTCGCGACACGTACTATGTACGTCGCGACACGTACTCTTTACGTCGCGACACGTGTTATGTACGTCCCGACACGTACTCAGTACGTCGCGACACGTACTATGTACGTCCCGACACGTATTCTGTACGTCGAGACACGTACTATGTACGTCGCGACACGTGCTATGTACGTCCCGATACGTACTCAGTACGTCGCGACACGTACTCAGTACAACGCAACACGCATTCTGTACGTCGTACAGGCTATACAGAGATTACACCGATATCTATATATTTATACACCCGTCCATATGAAGTCGTCGCCAGTGTTGGCCGGTGCCGGGCCGGTCCTCGGTATGGGTTCCCTTCTGACCTTGCTTCTGACCTCGCTTCTGACCTCGGCGCCCCGCCGAAGTGGAGGACAAATGTCAGCTGGCCCCCCGCCGCGAGGCTGCGGGACAGTGCTGGGCGGTAACAGGCAGCAGATGGTGTGCAGAGCCTATCACTGGGACCTTTTCCGGTGGAGCAAAAATGGCGACCCTTAACTTGTGTATTGGGTGGCAAGGACCACCGTACACCAGACACGCGACTAAAAATGTATCCAGGTAGCGCAGCGAGAAAAAAATGAGAGTACTGAAGAGCACTGGTGAGTACTGGGGAGTACTGGAGAGTACTGGTTAGTACTGGAGAGTACTGGAGAGTACTGGTTAGTACTAGAGACTACTAACGACGGCGCTGTCAACATGCCGCTAAATTTTATAGAGCGGACTTTCTGCTCAGTTATCTAGCGAAAGTTTATGAATCTGATGCCGTTGCCGTCCCCGCATCAGAGTCAGACTACTGGTACCATATGACAGCAGTTGCATCATGACTTGCTAGGGATACGTGCATTATCCTTCGTCAGATGTAATGTATACAGGCAACACGCCCGACATGTCTTTCCATTCACCGCGTCCTGTTGAATCTGTGCCCTGAGCCAGACGCAACGATATAATCTGGGGGGGGGGGGGCAATGTTGGATTCTGGCACAAGTCGCTCGTGGCGCTCCTATCTCCGACTATGGCTACACTTGACCTGGGAACCCCCCGCACAGCGCGCTACCTCCGACTACGACTACACTTGACCTGGGAACCTCCCGCACAGCGCGCTACCTCCGACTACGGCTACACTTGACCTGGGAACCCCCCGCACAGCGCGCTACCTCCGACTACGGCTACACTTGACCTGGGAACCTCCCGCACAGCGCGCTACCTCCGACTACGGCTACACTTGACCTGGGAACCTCCCGCACAGCGTGCTACCTCCGACTACGGCTACACTTGACCTGGGAACCTCCCGCACAGCGCGCTACCTCCGACTACGGCTACACTTGACCTGGGAACCCCCGCACAGCGCGCTACCTCCGACTACGGCTACACTTGACCTGGGAACCTCCCGCACAGCGCGCTACCTCCGACTACGGCTACACTTGACCTGGGAACCCCCGCACAGCGCGCTACCTCCGACTACGGCTACACTTGACCTGGGAACCTCCGCACAGCGCGCTACCTCCGACTACGGCTACACTTGACCTGGGAACCTCCCGCACAGCGCGCTACCTCCGACTACGGCTACACTTGACCTGGGAACCCCCCGCACAGCGCGCTACCTCCGACTACGGCTACACTTGACCTGGGAACCTCCCGCACAGCGTGCTACCTCCGACTACGGCTACACTTGACCTGGGAACCTCCCGCACAGCGCGCTACCTCCGACTACGGCTACACTTGACCTGGGAACCTCCCGCACAGCGCGCTACCTCCGACTACGGCTACACTTGACCTGGGAACCCCCCGCACAGCGCGCTACCTCCGACTACGGCTACACTTGACCTGGGAACCCCCCGCACAGCGCGCTACCTCCGACTACGACTACACTTGACCTGGGAACCCCCGCACAGCGCGCTACCTCCGACTACGGCTACACTTGACCTGGGAACCCTCCCGCACAGCGCGCTACCTCCGACTACGGCTACACTTGACCTGGGAACCTCCCGCACAGCGCGCTACCTCCGACTACGGCTACACTTGACCTGGGAACCCCCCGCACAGCGCGCTCTTCGGCTCGGGCGCGAGCTGAGCTCATCTGCCGCCCAGCAGTGATCAGGTGTTCAGTGGACGTGTTTGAGCTGACGGGTATCGTGCCTCGCCGCCCGCCCGACCAGCGGAGACGCCGTCCTGGCCACCGCCCGCCCGACCAGCGGAGACGCCGTCCTGGCCACCGCCCGCCCGACCAGCGGAGACGCCGTCCTGGCCACCGCCCGCCCGACCAGCGGAGACGCCGTCCTGGCCACCGCCCGCCCGACCAGCGGAGACGCCGTCCTGGGGCCGGAGACGGAGACGCCGCCTGGCCACCGCGCACCTGACCAGCGGAGACGCCGTCCTGGCCACCGCCCGCCGACCGCAGACGCCGTCCGGCCACCGCCGCCCGACCGGGAACCCGTCCGGCCACCGCCACCTGACCACGAGACGCCGTCCTGGCCACCGCCCGCCCGACCAGCGAGACGCCGTCCTGGCCACCGCCCGCCCGACCAGCGGAGACGCCGTCCTGGCCACCGCGCACCTGACCGCGGACGCCGTCCTGGCCACCGCCCGCCCGACCAGCGGAGACGCTGTCCTGGGGCCGGAGACGGAGACGCCGTCCTGGCCACCGCCCGCCCGACCAGCGGAGACGCCGTCCTGGCCACCGCCCGCCTGACCAGCGGAGACGCCGTCCTGGCCACCGCCCGCCCGACCAGCGGAGACGCCGTCCTGGCCACCGCCCGCCCGACCAGCGGAGACGCCGTCCTGGCCCCTCCCCCCCCACCGCCCCCCCCCACCGCGACGCGTCCTGGGGCCCCCCACCAGTCCTGGGCCGAGACGGAGACGCCGTCCGGCCACGCGCACCGACCAGCGGAGACGCCTCCTGGCCACCGCCCGCCCGACCAGCGGAGACGCTGTCCTGGCCGGCGGACGCCGTCCTGGCCACCGCCCGCCCGACCAGCGGAGACGCCGTCCTGGCCACCCTCCGCCCGACCAGCGGAGACGCCGTCCTGGCCACCGCGCACCTGACCAGCGGAGACGCCGTCCTGGCCACCGCGCACCAGTCGAATGCCGCGTGGCATGCAGTGCATCGCACCTATTATTTGGAACACGACAGCGGGAATTTGATCACTGTCGTCGCTCGCCAGACGGCGAAGTTCGGTTATCGTTTCGACAGGCTTCCGGCGAGCCATCGGGGTCATCGTCCGTGCACAGCGACAACGGGACGGACTCAGGACGGACTCAGGACGGACTCAGGACGGACTCGGGACGGGGACCAGTAGTCTAGTGGCAAGTCACCCGTCTCACAATCGAAAGGCTGTGAGTTCGAGTCTCACCTGTCGCTGCTCTTCGCCCGTGACCAATCGGCGTGAGAGATTGGCGACGCTACATGACCCGACAGTTGATGTAAAATCAATAACCAACCGACTGACAGATTCAGGGTCTGGCATCCACTGCGGCAAAGTACTGGTCGAGCGGCAAACGGTCTGGATATGCTCGGGCAGATGCAGGAGCAGCCTAACACTGCTGGAGGCGTTTCAGCACGTTCCGGGCTCTGATCGGAGCTCGGTCACCGCTGTCCGATATGAAACCACGCTTGGACGTGATGGCAAGCAATGCAGGTCGCAGGGTATATCAGGTCCTGGATCAGGGACACACGATGTGTATGTTTTGAGCTGCTGGCAGCCATTGTGAGCCATCTGACGACAAGGTGAATTGCCATTGAAATGCTTGGCTTTTTTGTCAGCTGTGATTTTCCGGTTATCGGCTGGTTTTCAGTTTCGGCGTCCCTCATTGTGTAGCACAGATATTTGATGATGTCTGGATTCGTTGGCAACATGTGAAGGCTCGTTTTTATGGTTCGCCCAACAGAGTTCAGTGGGCGCTAAATGACCAAACCTGGTCGATGTGCCTTCAAACTCAAATAACCAACCAATCAGCAAATGATTCAGTTTTTTTCTGTCTGGTATTCACTTCGACTCGTTATGAAGTAGGACCGATGTAGTCGATGCGCCCCTAAGCTCCGTTAGGAAGTAGGAACCGCGTGCCTACCCTTCCTCACGAACACTAAGCCATGCAGACCATCCGCACTGTCACGCTCCGTGCCGTATCCACAAGGAGCACGTACTGACAGTAGCCACTGCACCACGCTCCGTGCCGCATCCACAAGGAGCACGTACTGACAGTAGCCACTGCACCACGCTCCGTCCCGTATCCACAAGGAGCACGTACTGACAGTAGCCACTGCACCACGCTCCGTGCCGTATCCACAAGGAGCACGTACTGACAGTAGCCACTGCACCACGCTCCGTGCCGTATCCACAAGGAGCACGTACTGGCAGTAGCCACTGCACCACGCTCCGTGCCGTATCCACAAGGAGCACGTACTGGCAGTAGCCACTGCACCACGCTCCGTGCCGCATCCACAAGGAGCACGTACTGACAGTAGCCACTGCACCACGCTCCGTGCCGTATCCACAAGGAGCACGTACTGACAGTAGCCACTGCACCACGCTCCGTGCCGCATCCACAAGGAGCACGTACTGACAGTAGCCACTGCACCACGCTCCGTGCCGTATCCACAAGGAGCACGTACTGGCAGTAGCCACTGCACCACGCTCCGTGCCGTATCCACAAGGAGCACGTACTGACAGTAGCCACTGCACGTGGGTGGAATGTGCCGTATCCACAAGGAGCACGTGCTGGCAGTAGCCACTGCACCACGCTCCGTGCCGTATCCACAAGGAGAATGTACTGACAGTAGCCACTGCACCACGCTCCGTCCCGTATCCACAAGGAGCACGTACTGACAGTAGCCACTGCACCACGCTCCGTGCCGTATCCACAAGGAGCACGTACTGACAGTAGCCACTGCACGTGGGTGGAATGTGCCGTATCCACAAGGAGCACGTGCTGGCAGTAGCCACTGCACCACGCTCCGTGCCGTATCCACAAGGAGCACGTACTGACAGTAGCCACTGCACCACGCTCCGTCCCGTATCCACAAGGAGCACGTACTGACAGTAGCCACTGCACCACGCTCCGTGCCGTATCCACAAGGAGCACGTACTGACAGTAGCCACTGCACCACGCTCCGTGCCGTATCCACAAGGAGCACGTACTGGCAGTAGCCACTACACCACGCTCCGTGCCGCATCCACAAGGAGCACGTACTGGCAGTAGCCACTGCACGTGGGTGGAATGTGCCGTGAAATAAATGAACACATACATAGAAACTGGCACTCGCGTCACCTCAGGCGCGCGAAAGCTGCGCGGGCGACGTCAAATGTCGGCTGGTCGAAACATCGTCCGAGATTCAGTTATCTTCCTCCCACAGCCGCCGGAGAGATGAGTTTGCTAGCGGTGTGGCGTGGTGAGCTGTCAATTTGGAGGAGCACATAGGCATCGATGTCGTTATACTTAATAATGCATGCTTCATCGCAATGCTCCTTTCATATGCATTCTCTTCCCGATAGCGCACATGCACGTAGGTTTAGTATTCCGCAAACCAGGAAATTGCATTTTTATCAGCTAATAAAGGCGCAATACGGAATTATAAGGGTATCGTCATCTCCATAATACCGTCTGAGATTAATGGTACGGTATTTGCAAGCTTCCGTTCCCACCGTGGCTATGGGCGCAAAATGACCATAGCAGTCGACGCGCCCCTAAGCCCCAATTCATCATCATCATCATCCCACCGTGGCTCAGTATATGTTTATTTTTGCGTTGCGTAAGATGGGTTCGATTGTGTTGCTTTTTCTCAAATGCCATTTTGATCAGCAGTGTGCAAAGTTGCAACCGAGTCAGTTTTCGCCGTCGATGGTGGCACACCCTGGGCCACTGTGCATGGAGTTGAAAATAAATCGCACTCAACTATACGACTGGATGAGGCGTGACAGAGACGGTACCAGACTGGATGAGGCGTGACAGAGACGGTACCGGACTGGATGAGGCGTGACAGAGACGGTACCGGACTGGATGAGGCGTGACAGAGACGGTACCGGAGCTACGTGACCTGTGCAGTCGATGCGTCAATAAGCCAATAAGCTAATAAGGACGGTACCGGCTTTCCAAGCAGACCTGGTCGCTTTCTGGGATCCCGGTATTTCGGGGGTGGTCAAGATGGTTTCGAAGATGTGCATCACGAAATCATCGGGAAACGCCATAAGTGAACTCGGAAACCGACAAGTACCTTTCCAGAACTAGCCACAATGTCTCCCAACGCAACTCTGCACACACTTGAACGCACGTCCAATAACTTAGATGATGGCCTGCACACCGAGTAGGAGGCCGAAGTTGACGAAGAAGCAGCTGTCTCGCCGTCTCAAGTTTGCCAAAGAGCACCACAATAACATGAGAAGATCGGCAGAACGCACTGTTACCAGATGAGTCGCCCTTTGAGCTGTGCCATCCGCCGAACTACCGAACTGATCGTGTGTGCACTTGTGGTAGATCGCAAGTTCCAGTCACTTCGGACACCCGCCAAACGTCCACGTGCAGGCCCCGACGAGTCGCCACGCTCCGTCTGAGAACTGCGCGTCGCTCCTCCAGAAGTCACGATGGATGTCGTTCCTCCAGAAGTCACGACGGATGCCGAGTATTGCCGTCAGGGCATCCTGGAGGTGCATTGTCGGAACGCTTTCAAGAGAGGACACGTGAGGCGGGCTTGGCTCGGCGACGGAAGTGGCTGCCCGCCCTGCCCAGGGCCGGCGCTCCTCCTCCCAGGCCCAGCGCTCCTTCACAGCTGGGCCTCCTCCTCCCAGGGCCGGCGCTCCTCCACAGCTGGGCCTCCTCCTCCCAGGGCCGGCGCTCCTCCACAGCTGGGCCTCCTCCTCCCAGCGGGCCTCCTCCCTCCTCCACAGCTGGGCCTCCTCCAGGCCGGCGCTCCTCCACAGCTGGGCCTCCTCCTCCCAGGGCCGGCGCTCCTCCACAGCTGGGCCTCCTCCTCCCCAAGCTGGGCCTCCTCCTCCCAGGGCCGGCGCTCCTCCACAGCTGGGCCTCCTCCTCCCAGGGCCGGCGCTCCTCCACAGCTGGGCCTCCTCCTCCCAGGGCCGGCGCTCTCCGCTCCTCCCACGCTCCCCAGCTGGGCCTCCTCCTCCCAGGGCCGGCGCTCCTCCACAGCTGGGCCTCCTCCTCCCAGGGCCGGCGCTCCTCCACAGCTGGGCCTCCTCCTCCCCAGGGCGCGCTCCTCACACTGGGCCTCCTCCTCCCAGGGCCGGCGCTCCTCCACAGCTGGGCCTCCTCCTCCCAGGGCCGGCGCTCCTCCACAGCTGGGCCTCCTCCTCCCAGGCCGGCGCTCCTCCACAGCTGGGCCTCCTCCTCCCAGGGCCGGCGCTCCTCCACAGCTGGGCCTCCTCCTCCCAGGGCCGGCGCTCCTCCACAGCTGGGCCTCCTCCTCTCAGGGCCGGCGCTCCTCCACACTGAGCGGGAACAAGCGAGCGGCGCCGAGAGAAACCCGCCGCATTACGGGAGAATGCTGTCCGACCTGGCCACCGTGCAGGGTTTGATCACACGGGCGATCTTCGGTCCGACGTGCGTCGGGACCGTGGGCGGAGTGACGCCATATTTAACGGCACGGTTTGCATCTGCACTGAGCTCGGTTATTCAGCTCAGAGATGCACAAATAGACCGGGAACAAACAGACGTGCTCGCAGTGCTACGTGTAGCACGACAAAACGGAAGCATGCAGAATACAGCCGTGCCGAAAAAATAGCGTGGTTTCTTCAGGCCCTGCGCATCTTCCAGCCTTGTTCCGACCCGAGCTCGGCCCGAGTTTCACTGCAGCGGCCCCGACGTCCTCCGAAGTGGCGACCTTCGTGGGCGCGCGCGCGCACGTGCGTCACCATGGCAACAGACGGTGTAGCGCCGATATCGAAAGTGACCGTGTCGCCCCGGGCGCTGCCGACAGTGAAACGCTCCACGGTCGCCAGCTGACTTTCGTCCGGCTTTCTCCCACCCCCGGTCAGTGGGCTGCAGGGCACCAGGGTCGGGTCGCCCCTTTGGTCAGTCTGCACGTCGGCGGTGGGGTCGGCTTCGGAAAACATTTGGCTCATCTGAGGGCGTGCTGTTGCTCTCTAGCGGTAACCGGATCGCTGTTCATTACATGTGCTGTCTGGAGGATTTTTCGCGTTCATTTTGATAAACCTTGATGTTTTTTTATTGTACCAGCTGTATGGCATTCAGAAATGCTTAATATATATATATATATATATATACATATGTATGTGTGTATATATAGAATGTGTGTGTGTGTATACTTAACATCAACTTGTGGAGACGTTTCTCTCTGCTTCAAGGCTTGGTCAGTGTGGGAGAACGTCACACTGCAACAGCGTCAAAAAAGGACTATGCAAGATTATCCGACAAAACTTTGCCACCTTCCCATTCCATCTTAATAAATTATTTGAAATGCGCTCCAGTATATGAGCAGGGTGCACTTTTCCTCGGCTCCCATCAACGACGACAGCAATCAGTTTATTATTATTTGTTTCCCACCCTGGTCATTATATTGAAGACATGTGGGTAGTAGGTCTAGCGTGTGGCTAGATTCAGCACAGTACAGACGAATTAAGGAGTAATGGTGGATAGAGCTCCCACGCACGGATGTTAACCAGGGTGGGGAAAATATAAAAATAAAAGCGATGGCCGGATTGCAGTCGTTGTTGATGGTCTCCGAGGAGAGCCAGAGCCGTGAGGCCGGGGCTTAGCGAGCCGGGTCGCTGTCGGCCGGCTGGTGTCCCACCAACTGAACACCTCTGCTGAGGTCCCAGAGGCTATCGCCGGCTGGTGACCTACCCACTGAACCTCTACAGAGAGGGTCCAGGGGCCATCGCCGGCTGATGACCCACCAACTGAACACCTCTGCTGAGGTCCCAGGGGCCATCGCCGGCTGGTGACCCACCAACTGAACACCTCTGCTGAGGTCCCAGGGGCCATCGCCTGCTGATGACATACCCACTGTACCTCTACAGAGAGGGTCTAGGGGCCATCGCCGCGCCGTGCGGATGGTGACGTCATCCTGTTGAAGCACGCAGTTGTCGGTGGTCGGGTCCCAGCCTGGCACGCGAAACATCGGCGGTACCTCCGTCACTCTCCGCCACGCGAAACATCGGCGGTACCTCCGTCACTCTCCGCCACGCGAAACATCGGCGGTACCTCCGTCACTCTCCGCCACGCGAAACATCGGCGGTACCTCCGTCACTCTCCGCCACGCGAAACATCGGCGGTACCTCCGTCACTCTCCGCCACGCGAAACATCGGCGGTACCTCCGTCACTCTCCGCCACGCGAAACATCGGCGGTACCTCCGTCGCGCTCCGCCACGCGCCAAACTGGGGGATAATCTGTCTATGCTGCTCCTTCGAGAAGGACGTGTTTTTTTGTGTATTCCTGGCGCTGGCATTATAGCGACCAGATGCTGACTGGCGGCGACATACGCTAAAGTTTCCCCAAATATCAATATTATGTGGTATTTGCAATAAGACTCCTAGTTTTCACCTGCGCGTTTCAATTTTGTTTTCAATACAGTATTTAAAATAAAAATTTGTAGTGAAAGACTCCGCGTAGTGTATGTCTATTTACATATATCTGCACATAATACACATACACACACATGTATGCATGTATCAGAGGTACAATTTTGCATAGTGTGGCTACCTTTTGCGTCGTCTATTATGTAAACACTCATAGACGCAACGAAAAAGTGCCGTAGATGTATCCTAGCGCCTTCTGATAGAGCTTACGAGTTATTAATTTAAAAAAAAATGAATTGCATGGTTCATGACATAGTTTATGGCGAATTTCGGCACCTTATTGCAATCTTATCGACATCGTACACCTAGTGAAAATCCAATATTGTAGTCCATGCGTAGGTACATATACGTTTATACATATACTTTTTTCAAAGAAAATTGAACGCACAATGTAACGCAAGTTAATCTTACTGCACGCATGACTATGTTGGGCAAGTGCGGGGAATCGTTCCGTTATTCTGTCGAAGCTACATCGTGAGTTGTCTCTGTCCATGTCCGCCTCCACGTATCCATGGCAACCGATACGCATTTCACTCGGAGCTAGGATTGACGTTCGGAAACATTTTGTTTGCTCTTTGATCGCCTGTTACCCTGTCGCTTTTTAAATTTAGATGTCAGATGCCCGTTATCGTTTAGCTTCGAAAGATACCATGGAAGGTGTCATGCTATCATTATCTGCCCCATGTTCACATTGAATACCTTACCTATTTTCTACTTTTGTGCGTGTGTCGTGTGGATGCGGTCAGGGTGTAGATAGCAGACGGCCGTCCCATGATATAATCGCCTCGATGGGCAGAATTACAGCCGTGCTGGACGATGATCCTTGATCTGATGATCCTTGATCTGCCGCCGAGGCCATACTTGAGATTGTTGTGGTCTCGTGGTTGGATGCCCGCTCACGTCATGGGACCGCAACTGTGCTTCGGCCGCTTTCAGGATATTTTTTGTTGTTGTACTGTTCGGTATGGATACGCGTTCTTGAGCGTGTTTTGCATACCTCTCGAGTGTATCACCCAGCACACCGTGGGCTTCGTTTCTATATTGGTCTATGGCGCTTATTGCGCTATCCTTATTAACCGAATACAATAGGGGACGAGTAGTCTAGGGGTAAGTCGTTCGTCTCAGAATCGAAAGGTACGAGTCTCACCTGTCGCTACTCTTCGCCCGCGACCAATCGGCGTGAGAGTTCGGCGACGCTACCTGACCCAACGGTCGATTTGTCGTAAAATCAATAACCGACCAACCGAATACAAGATGTCGATGAATCATCTGCTGCTAAGAACTTTAACGTCTCAATAAAGTATATTTGATGTTCCATTTTAAGATGATACATATGCATGCCCTGCTTGAATTCAGGAATTTAAGTTAGGTTGTTGTTCAATGGGTGGTTTTCGATACACTGTGCACGATTGTGGCTAATGGCGCCGACCACACTGTTCAGCTCACAGGCAAACACCTTAGCCACTCGGCTATCCCCGCCCCTAAGTTAGGTTGTAAAATGCAAAGAAAGCGTCACAAAATACACGATATAATGTAGCAAAATCAGCAGCACCCTCTATCGACTGCGTCTAGCAGCCTGATCGCGGCTGTCGCCACGTTGGTGGCCGCCGGGCCCCGGGCGGATCCCATCGGCCAGCCGGCCTCCGACTGTGCCCGAGTCGACATGTCTCGATTGCCGACTGTGACCGGATGTTATACTTAGGTCAGGTCCACAGAGGTCATGACGTCGTGTCACCATTGCACGTGTATGGCGGGAGGCTGGGCAGCGGTCGGCCCCCACTCCCAGTGACCCAGGGAGGTCACGACGCGATGTCACCATTGCACGTGTATGGCGGGAGGCCGAGCCTCTTACTCCCAGTGACCCAGGGAGGTCACGACGCCATGTCAACATTGCACGTGTATGGCGGGAGGCTGGGCAGCGGTCGGCCCCCACTCCCAGTGACCCAGGGAGGTCATGACGTCGTGTCACCACTGCACGTGTACGGCGGGAGGCTGGACAGCGGTCGGCCCCCACTCCCTCCCCCCACTCCCAGTTCCGGCACGTGGTTGACCCGTGGTGGGTGTCGCCGGACGGTGCGCGACTGACCCTGGTCGGCTAGTCGGGTCTGGACAGTCGGCGGTGTAAGGTGAAGTTCTGAGGTAAGTGGACTGTCCGTCACGGGACTGTCCGTCTGGACAGTCGGCGGTGTAAGGTGAAGTTCTGGGGTAAGTGGACTGTCTGTCACGGGACTGTCCGTCTGGACAGTCGGCGGTGTAAGGTGAAGTTCTGGGGTAAGTGGACTGTCTGTCACGGGACTGTCCGTCTGGACAGTCGGCGGTGTAAGGTGAAGTTCTGGGGTAAGTGGACTGTCCGTCACGGGACTGTCCGTCTGGACAGTCGGCGGTGTAAGGTGAAGTTCTGGGGTAAGTGGACTGTCCGTCACGGGCATCCAGAGACGTGGTGGCACCAGTCTGAAAACGGCACGTGCCAGCGGTATTGCTGCTGAAACCGTTGCACAAGTTGTCGCCGTATTGCTTAGTTATCAGCCCGAACAATACGAAGGAATTAACGGCCGTTGGATTAGATAGCTGTTGGACTTGAGAACTTGTTGGGCTTTAAACCAGTCATGGTACGAACGAGGAAATTACAACAGCGCTCCGCTACCATGCAGCGGTGGTCCGAGATCTGATTCAAGCTCTCTACTGCAATGTGTGTATACTATTCTATAAAACCAATAAGCAGGATATATGCTACCAATTGGCCGCACGGCGGATAAGCACGTGAGCTTAACGCGGGACGAAATTATTTTCGACAGAAAATCACGCGACCACATTCAGGCGTGTATAATGCTGTCGGTACTGAACGCGGTCAAAATAGGTGTATATATTTGCCCCCGCTCCAGCCGGTATGGCAGGGGTGCTGTATTTATAATGCCAGTATCCATTAATAGGAAGGCGGGAGTAACCTTCCATACTTGAGTGATCTACTTACGTTCAATTCCAGGGATGAAGTCAAGGCGGAGCAAGTAGAGGTAGGTCACACCACACCCGCTCGTGTTGCTTGCTGCACAGATCCCGTCACCATATATTAGTAAAAATAATTCCTGGAGCGCTCTCGGAACAAATGGCAAAGCTGGGAACGTCGTCGAGGGTTCAAAGAATGACTATGCTTCGATACGAATGGAGAACTTATTATAAAACCCCAACCCAATATTACACTTCCTTCGCTATAATATCCCAGAAAATACCAAAGAAAAAGAGAACGGTATGTCAACCAAGTCCTTCGGCCCGGTAACACAACCCCCAAGGGCCTCCCGTCGTGTCACAGAAACACCCCCTGGTCACCCAGCCAGAGAACTGGGCATAGCCCAGCCACGAGCACGTGCTACCGAAGGGGGAGGGATCTGAGAACAAGGTCGTGAACAACACTGTTCCACAGGGGTGCTGGAAAAATGGAACCCCCGCTATGTACCTAGCGTGCGTGTATGTCAGATTGTGCTCTACACACAAAAACAATCCAGGTAAGAAACCAAAGTTGTTTAGCAAGAAAACAGACAAGAGAAAGTTCTGTAACAGGCTGGGTTCAATACCATGCGTGTTGATTGTACATATGTTAGTGGGGTACTTACCCCGATCTTGGCTCCCCATAATTGAATGTAATGTCAAACCCGGTGGGCGATTCCATTCGATTTTGGCCCTTCAGTTATCTCGATATATTGGGGCCCCAATAATATTTTCAAATAAGCGGATTTGTTCAAAACCCACGCAGTCTGCTGAAGTTGTGATGTCTTAGTAGCTGGCTTGGAGAACTGTCACCGTGGTACAAACGTACACTAAGTGGTAGTGTCGTGAATGATTGCCATGGTAACAATCATTTCATCCTGTCGGTTCGGTTGCATACGGCAGAACAGGTGGAAGCAAGCTCAACCGTGCTGGCAAGCTCAACCTCACTGCATATTTCCTCCGTGTTGTGACGAATGTTCAGGCGATAATCCGTGTCATTTGCCAAATCGAAAGCAGTCCACTGGGCCCGTTGAAATTAGATTATTTGTGAACGACACGTACACCCAGTCCCAAAATAGTGCTTGGTTTATAAACTGTCCAACGTATCCTCACGTGCAGTTGTGTCACGTGTGGCTGCATGGGTGAAGAATGTATCGCACTAAGCATTGCCATGAATGCACTTCTTAATCCGCGTTGTGATTGTTCATGGTGTATTAGGAGCAGCCGACTTTTCCAGTACTGGGAACCTGGAAATACAGTCAATTGAGCGTTTCCAGGCAGCGCCGATTGGATGAGCGATGAGGGTTTAGTCGGCTCATCGGGCCGATAGGGGATCGCTCGGTACGTCGGCCAGCCGGCCCTGTCTTCCCGGCACCGCCGGGCGGCGATTCGGAGACCGAGCGAATTCCAGCCGTAATCCAGACCTCGGGGCTCGCTTTTCGTCGGAAACGAAGATCTTCCAAATTGGCGGCGCCCGGCGCACCACTGCACGCGAGCTGAGTTAATGGGTTTGGCTCGGCCGGCCGCGCATTCCGCGGCGCAGTCGTCACGCCAGCGCTCGTGACGGATCAGCTGCTGGCGCCGGCGGCACGTCACGTCTCGTGCCGACTAGGCTGACGTGCTGACGTCTCCGTGACGGCGCTAGTTGGCCGCTGGCGTGCCGGCGGCCGGCGGCGTCGTATTGACATATCCCCGGCCAAAGACGCACGTAGTGTTGCGGCGGAGAGGCGGCCGGCATTGAGCTCAGATATGCCGCGGCTTGGTGTGATGGCACGTTTGGATACATGGCCCGAGAAATCGGCACCAGGCGGCATATTTGGGCTGTTGGAACCTTAAAAAAATAATGTTTTCTTCCTGCGTTCTTGCGTACTTTGAAAGGTTACGAATGGGAGGGGCAGGCAAGAGGCAGTGTGACGGTGGGCGTGGTGAAGGGTTACGAATGGGAGGGGTAGGCAAGAGGCAGTGTGACGGTGGGCGTGGTGAAGGGTTACGAATGGGAGGGGTAGGCAAGAGGCAGTGTGTCGGTGGACGTGATAAAGGGTTACGAATGAGAGGGGCCAGGCTAGAGGCGTGGGATGTAGGAACAGAATGTTCGTTTTCTGTCATGAGATGTAAACAAGTGAACTTATCAGTCTGCCACAATATACGGAAGGACATGAAAACTATTTAAATAACGAAAATTGGGCACTATTCGTGACAGTGGAATACAGGCTAACCAGCCAATCATATTGCAATGCAGTTTGACAATGAATGTCAAGGAATATAAACTGCGAAAGCTCCGCTAATGAGACGATGAGGTGGAAGAAGGGCGCTCCCGTGCTTAGCCTGCCAGCTTGAAATACACCCCTTCAGCTGGGACACTGCATAGCTATAGCTATGCTCGTAAAGTGTTACTCCCAGCAGCCCAGGTGTGTTTCAGTTGATTCTATGTGATATTGTCGTGTGGGACGAAATAGTTTTGCCCGTGGCAGCCGATTGCTGTTTTCTGTTTCAATCTAGTACATACTATTACAGTATAGTATATATCTAGTACATAGCTAGTACCTATCTAGTACCTACTATTAGTCATGCCTGATCCCACCCAGTGATCCGTGTATGTCGCTGCAGGACCTGAATACCGGTCCACTCCAAAACGCCAGCCCCGGCCTTCGAAGAGCTGATGATCCTTTGGCCTGAGCAGTGCTCCTGATGTGCAGATATTTGGGGTCGTGTCGAAACCGGAAATCGTCTCGTCCGGCCCAATGATGTGTGTGTAAGAGTTTCCCCGTATAATATTGTTCATCATGTTTGCAGGAGGTGAAATGTATATTCTGGTATTGACGAATGCATTAATGTTCGTATCAAAGTCTTCGTTTGATACATACTCGGGAAAAATGATCACCTCCATATGCAATTGAAATATATCTATTCCCAGTATTATTTTGAATGCAGCAGTATTTGTGTCAAGAGAGAATAGTGCGTGTATATTTTAGTCATCGGAGAAGTGCCCAGACTTGGCAAGGAAGGATGTAACTTTCAATATCATGTTGCATTATCTCATCCAAAGTGTAATATTGAATACCAGTAAAGATATATCTTATAAACCGGCGACGTTTTTACTTCTTATTCATTAGCATTTTATCTTAATTTCACACCAACGAAATACCTGGATATTTCAAAGTTGTATGTTTTCGATCCCTCGGCGATTCCCACGTCGACCGAAACACTCGATATCCCCATAATCGTCATTTAATCTTCTCGGGTTCATGTTAGTGTTACGCTGTGTGATCTGCACTGATTGATATTGGATTGCAGCGTACAAATGCTTCTTTTTTTATCTGACGAAACCCCAGTTTTGACGTTATATATTGCGGCCATTTTGAGCGTCGTTAGGAGTGGGCTGTATGATACGGCGGTATAATATTTTGCGCATTTCAGAACGTATACTTATGTATACAAATTCATAAATTCACACATGATAGTTATGCATGAACAAGTAATGCTTTTCGTTCTGACATAATGTGGAATTTTTATCTAAAACATCCTGAATTTTAATGTGCATAGATATTCACCTAGGTCGTTTTTTTTTTGTATCCCAGCAAGCTCTGCATACGCCCAAAAGGGTCCGTAGGCGGCCGGCTGTCTCTTGTTTGAATTTCTGGATATATGTGGATTCGCACGTGCTCAGCAGCCTCTTAAACCTCTGTTCAATGAGGTGTCAAAGACATTAGCTTGCTTTGTTTTAAGGGTACGATTTCTTCACTAATCAGTTTTTTAATTATTTTGTAGCTGTTATTCGATACAAAAAACGTGAACTTGCCTTCGTATGCGACAACGAGGGTAGCAACAATCGGTGTAATCTATTTTATGGTCGCGATAGCTCAGCGGTTAAGCTGAGCGTCTGGCGCGCCAGAGGTCCGGGGTTCGATTCCCCGCGACGCCCGCCCTTCCCTGTCCGGGTGAGATGTAGGTGACGCCCTATGGAAGCAGCTGCTGAGTGTGCCGCGAAGACACAATCCAAAAACTGTTTGGCGCGCTCGGAGTGGCGCATTGCTTTGCTGCTTTAAGCGAATGTCAATCGCACATTCTTCACGTTATCATCTGTGCGATGATTTCATTTGATAGGTCATGCAGTGTAGCCCCTCGGTGGCTTTGACTCGCTGGCCCCGCTCAGTGAAGGTTCGGCAACTGAACACGTCAAGGTCGGCAGTACCAGACACACTGCATGCTATGAGTCGTGTTGAGAGAGACGGACAGGCTGGCAGATAATGGCGACGATGCTCCAATGGTGGATCAGGGACGGGAGTTTATGTTCGCCCCACGTGAATGCCGTGGGATTGTAGTTGGTGAACAAATTAATCAACTGAAGCCCCCGAGGGCAATACTAGCCCGCCAAACGTAACTGAAGAACATTCTCATTATGTTGCAACTTAACTTGTTTTGTAGGTAGTTATCTTGCCATGGTGGTAAAAACATGGGTGGCGATTTGTATAGTTTCCAGGTGTCTTCCCTCCCCCTCCCCACCAAACGTGGGCTTTCCCCCGTGTTGGTTGGGCTTGCTCCATGCCCACCCCCGATCATTTCAACTTTTTACAAAGGACTAGTGTATGGGGTAACGCCCCCTCCAAATCTAGCTGGGCCCACCTGCCTCCGTGTATTCCCCCTCTCCAACAATTGGCCAACACCCTCGGGTGCAGCCCGCGCTGGCTCTGTGGTGGCTAGGGCCACATGAGGAGTATGCAATATAAATGGCGCATAATTGCAAGTAGGAAGCAGGGTAACCAGCTTCATCTTATCTCTGGACAATAGTTCAGATTGTGAAACGCGGGGACACGGGGTTCACCGCGCACCCCTGCCCATATCTTCATATGCTTATCGGCCAAGCACCGTCTGATAATCAAGATAATTAACAGTCTACTTACCTGCATCGTGCATTCTCATTATGTATAGAAATATAAATAATAGGATCCATGTATTGCAAATAACTCCATTGGGGGAAATTCGAAGCCAAACCGCTCACTCTGTCTTTCTCTCTCCGTATTTATCTCCGTCTTCCTCTCTCCGTCTCTCTCCGTCTTTCTCTCTCCGTCTCTATTTCCGTCTCTCCGTCTCCGTCTCCCCCCTCTCTCTCTCTCTCTCTCTCTCTCTCTCTCTCTCTCTCTCTCTCTCTCTCTCTCTCTCTCTCTCTCTCTCTCTCTGTCTCTGTCTCTGTCTCTGTCTCTGTCTCTGTCTCTGTCTCTGTCTCTGTCTCTGTCTCTGTCTCTGTCTCTGTCTCTGTCTCTGTCTCTGTCTCTGTCTCTGTCTCTGTCTCTGTCTCTGTCTCTGTCTCTGTCTCTGTCTCTGTCTCTGTCTCTGTCTCTGTCTCTGTCTCTGTCTCTGTCTCTGTCTCTGTCTCTGTCTCTGTCTCACTCTCACTATGTTTAGACTGCATTAATATGAACAGTGTCACCTTTGTACAGAGTGAGAGCCTTCCATTGTGTTATTATTGTTCACGCTCTGGGTAGTTATTACACACTGGTCCCCTGCGTTTATATGGTACATTCAGGAATTATGGATTCTGTCATGAATTATTGGTTGAAAACATTTGATGAAGTGTTATTTATGCTTCGAAGTATTATTTTCATGCTAAATATTGTTTTAATTCTTTTTATTATTATGTGTATTTCGTACGGTTTTTAAGTATCATCTTGAATGATGTATGATATGTGATGTATTATATTGGCAAAAAACACCACTTTCCATTCATCCTTTTTTCTCGTTTTTGTGCACACAGATACGAGTAAGAACACCCCGACCTGGCCAGTTCCATCAAACACAGCTATACTCCTCACATTGTCTGTCTTGGCCGCACTAAATGACCTTGTAATCGGCGCGCCCTTAAGCTCTGTCTTGGCCGCAATTCAGAATGCACAGCTTGCTGTCACGGTAGGATGCATCTCAACCTGAAACGCTAAAAACGCAATGTGTACCTGCGGTATTCAATGTTCCAATTCAAGCTCATAGATGTCACTTTAATGTATATCTTCTTCAATTCGAGACTTACATATGACACTTTTTTGTTACAGGATGTAAATTGTGTACCGTGAGGGGTCATTTTCCACCCAAATGTCCACGTTTTGCCTCGCCGAGTTCGAGTGTCCAAAATTGTTTTTGGATCTGGGGTGTCTAGCTCACACCATCAGTGTAATGCTCAGTTTTGTCGAGCAGGAATTCAGAACTAAGTCTCTCTACCGCTGTACCCGTATATGCTCGTATCCACCTCATGCCAGAGGCAAGCAAAAGCGTTTGCCACCAGACATCTTCCAACAACCATGTATCGTATTTTAGATCGTCCCAAAGACAGCTGAGCAGAACAAATGTCGATGCCCGTTGTTCTAACCAGATCCAAGGAAGCATTCCTTCTCTCTTTATCTCCAGGTGGTAGAAAGATGCCAAATCTGTGCAAAGCTCCCAGGCCCTCCCGCACGCGACCACGTTTGGATGAAATGTGATCATATGCGATCAGATCAGATCAAATCCCCGAAATGTGATCAGAATGATCACTTGCATCATTTCGAATGCTCTACTCTTGCTCGATTCAGCACTTTCGAGAAGCATTCTGCCAGCCGTGCCTGTTCATCGGAAGCATTCTGTCAGCCGTGCCTGTTCATCGGAAGCATTCTGCCAGCCGTGCCTGTTCATCGAAGCATTCTGCCAGCCGTGCCTGTTCATCGGAAGCATTCTGCCAGCCGTGCCTGTTCATCGGAAGTCTGAATATGCGCGCTGTAATCTGCTTGGGTTGAAACTGGGTTGGTAGTCTCAGGCGCTCTCATTGCGATGGTAACGCCCGTGCCAGGAGCCACGCCGTGCCTCCGCTGGCTCGCGCAGTTCTGACTAGGGGGGGGGGGGGCAGCTGACCGACATGCAGGTTTCCAGTGGGTTTTTGCCGTGCAAAATTGAACCCCCGCTCGTGTGTTGATGTAGGCACCGTCAGGTAGAGAGCAGAGGGTTCCCGATGGGGGTGGGACGTGACCTGGAATATTGATGACCACTGCGGGATCCATAAAGCGTTTTCCACTGGTTGGAGGGAAGGAGGAAAAAACACTTGAAGAAATTTCATGGAGCAGGAAAAAAGCATTCTGGAATTCAATTGATGAAGGTAGGATTGAATAGCGTTGTGTGAATGGCATGCACCCACCTCCCCCGTTTTATGCACTTGGCTACCAAAGCGAATTGTTCAAGGAAGCATGCAAGAAGGCCAGCACGTCAAAATCCCCGTTGCACCGGTACTGCCCCCGACGATTTCCGCTTTCTGCGTCGGTCGCCCTTTAGCAACACAGCGTCCGCTTGCGACGTTGGGCGCAGACTAGCGTCGTCAGTCCGCACCGCGTTGCTAGGCAACCGGGCCTATCAAGCGGGCTCAGGGAGCATGTTGCTAGGAAACCGGGCGGCTTCAGGGAGCGTGTTGCTAAGCAACCTGGCGGCCTCAGGGAGCATGTTGCGCCCTCTAGGAGATGTCTGGATTCCGCCAGCGGTTTGTTTCGCCAGCCGGGAAGGTGGCCACGGTCGGGCTGAATGCTCTGATCAGCGCACTGCGCAGTGACCAGGGTGGGGGGGGGGGGGCACGGTGAAATGGCCAACTTAGTGAGTGCCGCGACACCTATGTCCGATCGCAGAAGAGAAAACAAGATGTAATTGCATGGTATTATCAACATTCCCTCCTTTGGTGCCTCAGCGTTTTGGTGCCTCAGCGTTAACCGACAATTATACTGACTGAAAATTGTATGAAGTTATTGTGTAGTGCCTCGTGCTCTGACAGCACATGCGGGTTAAGAAAAGGCAGGGTTGCACAGCGCGATCCAATATCCTCTCGATGAGCTGGCTAAACAGTCATCTCTCATCCAATCGTGGGTGCCTGTGACGCCCAATTAACTGTTTTTCTCGAAATTCCCTGTTTTGAAGCAGTATTATGCTTGCCCTGCATAACCTAATACATTGTAATTTGACTTGCGATGGTGCAATGGCGATCCTGACGTACCTTTGGACGAAGTACATGCTGAACTAAATCCTCTTGGAGAAGTATTTCATTTTTCACAACTATTTCAGTGGATAGGGGAATAATTTTGTCGGCTAATGTTTGCTGCTCCTACACGAGTCCAAAGAAATGCATAGTAGTCTTCGAAGCAAAACAATGACATCCTGTCTTTGTCCTGATATAATTGGTTACCATTGCGAAGTAGTTAATACAGAATAAGAGTAACGAGGAATACAATCCAGTGCAAAAATAAAGGTGCAGCAAACACGAGGGATGTGTTTGCAAATAGTTGAAATGAACACTAAAGGTAATGCGAACATGAATAAAGTCCAATTGAACCAGCTCCGTAAGCGTGGTGGACGTTGTACGCGTGCACTCCGGCCGTGCCCGACCCGTGACCGTGCTGCTGCGGCTCTGACATGTCAGAGTCTCCAGCTCCAGTCGCTGGAACTGGAGCTGGAGCTGGGCTGCTCTGCCCGCACCCACCAGTGTTCAGGCGCAGCGAGGAAACACCGGGCTTCGGAAAGACGCGGCTTTTTTCAGTGAAGGGCAGCCTTCAATTGAACATCTTGCAATACGGCAGCAAAGACATCAGTGATCTTCTTATGTGTCGCTTCAAGCGCTGTGATGTCAGCCAAGAGGGATATTTCCCCCATTGTGCGTCGGTGGTTTGGCAGCAAACATATTTCCCCCCACCGTGCGGCGGTTGCATAGCAACAGACACGCGCCTGCCAGCCCGGCGCCACTGGGCCGTTGCGCGCGCGGGGGTCGGCCGGCCCTTATGTCGCTGTCCGGTGATGACGCGGCGCCATTGGGCCGTTGCGCGCGCCGTGGTCGGCCGGCCCTTATGTCGCTGTCCGGTGATGACGTAGGTGAGGGCGGGTGACGTCACTCAGTGTGCGTCTATTGTCGTGACTGTAATGCAACGTCGGTGGTGATCAGGGTGTGTCATCAAATAACTCTGCTGAATTCGATAACCTAATAATTGATAAACCGAATAATTGTTAACACCAAGAAGACGCTTTTCGGCACACCCATTCAGTCCGAGTCGGAGAATACTACTAAAGCAAGCCCCTCCGTTACCCCCGCAGCCCAGGCTACTGATGTCGAGACTACATTACCGGCCGCATCTTTGTTCCAACACGCACCGCGGTCAGTGCCCCCACCCCCACAAACACACACGTGCGGGCTAGAATATTCGGGAGGTATGGCACATCTAGATGAGTCACCGTCCTCCCCACATACGTGCTAGCATATCCAAGATACAAGTCACATCGGGGTCGGTCATCATCCTCTCCCACATACGTGCTGGACTATCTGGGAGATGAGGCACATCGGGGTCAGTCATCATCCTCTCCCACATACGTGCTAGACTATCTGGGAGATGAGGCACATCGGGGTCAGTCATCATCCTCTCCCACATACGTGCTAGACTATCTGGGAGATGAGGAACATCGGGGTCGGTCATCATCCTCTCCCACATACGTGCTAGACTATCTGGGAGATGAGGCACATCGGGGTCAGTCATCATCCTCCCCCACATACGTGCTAGACTATCTGGGAGATGAGGCACATCGGGGTCAGTCATCATCCTCTCCCACATACGTGCTAGACTATCTGGGAGATGAGGCGCATCGGGGTCAGTCATCATCCTCCCCCACATACGTGCTAGACTATCTGGGAGATGAGGCACATCGGGGTCAGTCATCATCCTCCCCCACATACGTGCTAGACTATCTAGGAGATGAGGCACATCGGGGTCAGTCATCATCCTCTCCCACATACGTGCTAGACTATCTAGGAGATGAGGCACATCGGGGTCGGTCATCATCCTCCCCCACATACGTGCTAGACTATCTAGGAGATGAGGCACATCGGGGTCAGTCATCATCCTCTCCCACATACGTGCTAGACTATCTAGGAGATGAGGCACATCGGGGTCGGTCATCATCCTCTCCCACATACGTGCTAGACTATCTAGGAGATGAGGCACGTCGGGGTCGGTCATCATCCTCTCCCACATACGTGCTAGACTATCTAGGAGATGAGGCACATCGGGGTCGGTCATCATCCTCTCCCACATACGTGCTAGACTATCTGGGAGATGAGGCACATCGGGGTCGGTCATCATCCTCTCCCACATACGTGCCAGACTGTCTGGGAGATGAGGCACATCTGGGTCGGTTATCATCCTCTCCCACATACGTGCTAGACTATCTGGGAGATGAGGCGCATCGGGGTCAGTCATCATCCTCTCCCACATACGTGCTACACTATCTGGGAGATGAGGTTCCCACATACGTGCTAGACTATCTGGGAGATGAGGCACATCGGGGTCGGTCATCATCCTCTCCCACATACGTGCTAGACTATCTGGGAGATGAGGCACATCGGGGTCGGTCATCATCCTCTCCCACATACGTGCCAGACTGTCTGGGAGATGAGGCACATCGCCGGCTGGTACTATCACTGACATTTTACCAAAATGCTGTCAAACCAAGGCCATTTGTCCTGGTTAGAATGATGAGTAATAACTTGGCATAGATTTCACGCGTCATGCACAGCTCGCGAACTATTCCGTTGGAAGACAATATAACCAGGCTCCGAACTTTGAAGTGGTGTGCTGCAAGCAAAGTCTCCAGCACCTTTTTCATGCTCTTTTCCGAGGTTTCTCGACATGTTACTGTTTGAATTAAAAATGCAACTGACGATGCGGCCTAATGTTTAGATGGATTGTTTAGATGGATTGACAGTACATTCGGAGCCTCCATTGAATGGGTAATGGCATCGTCATGAATGCAAAGCTGGGACGGACACACACACACACACACACACACACACACACACACACACACACACGCATATGTATGTGTATATATGTATATATATACATACGCTCGCGCACACACACTCGGTCGCCCACATACACGCTAACCGACGTACTGTGCACTACAATAAGCAATTTTGTCCTCGTCACGGCACAGCAGTGCGCACCACGCATCGACAGCGCAGCAGTCTCCGTGCGGTAATCTCACCACGCATCGACAGCGCAGCAGTCTCCGTGCGGTAATCTCACCACGCATCGACAGCGCAGCAGTCTCCGTGCGGTAATCTCACCACGCATCGACAGCGCAGCAGTCTCCGTGCGGTAATCTCACCACGCATCGACAGCGCAGCAGTCTCCGTGCGGTAATCTCACCACGCATCGACAGCGCAGCAGTCTCCGTGCGGTAATCTCACCACGCATCGACAGCGCAGCAGTCTCCGTGCGGTAATCTCACCACGCATGGCATACTCTGTTTGTCACGCTTCTCCTTCAGAAGGAGTACCTGAGCTAAAACATCCCGAAGTGAAACCAAATTGGCCTCAGGAATGCCTACTAACGGACCTATAAGCGGATGGGTTGAAGCTCTTCCTTTTTTTAAGATTTGGAGCTTATCATTCACGTTATCAATCCCATGTAGGCAAATCTCGCACATGTAGGAACAAGCAATGTTGTAAGAACAGGAAAAGACGCCACTTTAAGACCGCAGTATGCACAGCTGGGCGAAGCTCGTAACAGTTGAAATTTATGATGCTACTTAGAGGAAATCTGTTTAAAACTAGATCAAATCACGTGCAACACAAGCACGCACGACATACAGGTCAACTGATTCCGGATATAGTTGTTTTATTGCTGCTCATATTGAATTTGCAAAAAATTTGGAATATAAGGATATTGACGTAGGTACTAGGTATATACAGACGGGCAGCGCCAAGTGATGGGAGAGGGGACGGGGTTACGTATCCCCAAATATGCTGAAATGTAACATTACGTCTACGCCGCTGCATGAATAGGATGCACCTGAAACTCTAATAGTCTCCCCTTATCGAAAAACTGTCGTCGCCCTTGCATGCGCATGCCAGGCGTTCTTTTTGGGTGGACCCTTGTAAATCTCACATTCACTTCGGCCCCCGTCCCCCACATAGATAATATCAAATTTGAACATGTGACAATATGAGTGAACCACTCCACCTGTTCTCCATGAGAATTCACTCCCCACTCACTCGGATGGTCCCATCCCATTCCATGAGTCATTCATAATCATTCAGGAGGTAGCATTGCAGTTGTGGTGTTGAATGTAAAACATCGCCCGAGTACAGCTTTTTATCCTGGGTCAGTTTGTGCAGTTTTCTGACAGGTTCTATCCGTGTAGCGCTACAAACAAGTACTCCTGGAACTTTGTTCTGTGATCCGCTATTGCACGCATAGCGTTGTGAAGTTGTGGCCTATGGCTCGCGCGGAGGCTGTGCCCCACCAATGTGCCCACGCCTCTCGTGCTCGTCGGATGCTGTCAATGCCTGGGGTGCGACGTCACCACGGTCCGTGAACAATGGCGTCGCCGGTCGTGTTGGTCCGGGAACTTAATGCACGTGGAATGGGAGCCGAGGTCTTCGGCCGATTTGCCGCCCGGACTACCGCGAAATCTGCATACTGCGGACTTTGTCGTTGCGCAGTGGCGCCGCCGCTATCTGCGGAATTATATCCGGCTGGCGTCGAGCATCTGCCTCGTACAATGTCCTGAAATCCTGAAGTTTACCTGGAAAGCGACCCCTAACAGAAACCCGTTTGAGTTTCTGCGAACAAAGTTTTTTTTTCTTATTGCAGTTACATTTAAGATGACTTCCTTGAATTGCAATACTTCCATCAAGTACTACACGCTGTACATATTTGTGCTTTCTATGGAAGTTCGGTGCACGAGAGCTTAATATTTACCAAATGTAATATTTTTGGTAAATGGCTGGATAATTTCAAGGGAAAGGCCATGTTAAATGTATCTGATGCATCATCATGCTCCCTACAGCCGAACTGGAGCACCTCAAACGCATTGAGTCTCTACTTCCCGACTTCCTTGCCATTAAACTTCGCAGGATTCAACTAGTAGTAGTAGCGATTATCCTTTTCACCACGTCGAGCTTCTGGCATGCATCTATTGCAGCACATGTTTGCCAACAGAGGCAATGTTCACATATTCACATCATCCTGTGCCTGTCACATTTCCAACGTATATCGACGTCATCGCGGGTTTTGACGTCTTCGCTTGTTGCCATCCACCTACGAAGAAAGTACCATCAGGACGCGCCCGCGTGACCTGCCACGCTGGACCATGTAGCTGTCTGCTCGGCCTAGCCGTCACGGAGCGGTCGGTCCACGTACCCCGGCCAAAGGTGACACTGATGGCCCAGTGTAGGGTGCTACACTCTCTCCATGTCCCGACCAGCGGACCAAGTTGGTTTTGTGGGCGCTGCATGACCAATGCAGTCAATGCGCCCTAAAGCCCTAATAACTAACTAACCAAGTTGGTTTTGTGGTAGATGCACACTTCCAGATGTAGCCGGTGGAGTAGTTTAAGTTAAATGCACGCCCTCAATTTTTATTCTTTGGATGTATGTGCTGCACACACACACACACACACACACACACATATATATATATATATATATATATATATATATATATATATATATATATATATATATATATAATGTGTCACTCTCGGCCAACACCATCTAGCAACCGCCACAATTGTAGCAAGCAAGCTCATAAACTCGTGAGCGTTGTGTACAAAAAATAGCTGAAAGTCGAGAGCAGCTGTCGATTTAAGCACATATGCTGCTACTTGGCCTTACTGAAACTCGTGACAGTTGGGAGATTGGTGTCAAACGTTTAGGGTCACCCTCATTATATTCGCTAATTCATGAGTATGGTTACTATGTGGGCTTTTGTTGATAATCCCTGAGGCGCGTTATTCCTTGAAGTTGTTGATTCCGTATGAAATGGACCAGAAATGGACCAGAAATGGACCAGTTTATCATTTCAATAGCTTTCCATAAGTCTTTCCTGGCAGGGTGGGCGTTTAACTTTGTGTTTGATATCATGTAACCGTCACCTAAATAATTCGAGAGAAAGCGCATAATGCTTGCGGATGCCTAACCTACTCTGCAAATCCCCGGTATACCATTTTCATCTGCTGTTTTGTGATTCTCCATCCGTCCGTGTTCTTATATTATCCGACGCGGCAATCTACAGCGTCATTATTTCAAATTTCTGTAACCCTGTAAGTGGTAAGAATTCGAACCGTTGATTAATTGGCAAAAGGCTTGCCCGGTCGTCCTTGCCACTCCGTCCCTGGCTCCTCCGTCCGATTACGATGTCGCCTCGGGGAGGAGGCTCGGTGGGACTTCACGACTCTCCTGAGCGGAGGAACGTGTCGGAATGTCAGCGCCTGCGGAACGTGCGGCGTTGGCTGCTGCTGTGCGCAGCAGCCAGAAGCCAACGTCATCCCAATTCAAATAACTCGCCCGGTCCTGGTGACGTCACGTGTTCGAAAGTTACAGCGCAGTTTCAGCGCACATTTGTCGCGCTGAAATATGTGGCGTTTTGGTGCTTCATTTGTATGTGATTCCTGGTCGTCGCGATACACTCATGGACTTACGGTTTCTGTGAAAGGTTAGGAACATATTTGTTTTTGTAGTTTTTTATTGACACCTGCGTTAGTCGTTAGCCGCACATTGCGGCTAACGACGCGTGTCTTCATTGTGTGTTCTGTGGCAACATGAAACAACAATTCAAAAGCGGACAGGACAGTTTCAATCTTCACGTTCGCTCGGAATGAATGTGCCAATGCGGAATGAAAACCGAATGTGCCAGTGTCGTTTCGTCTCTTCGTAAACGGTCTTTTCCTAGCCAATAACACGATCCGCTCCCCGTGTCAATGACCTTTCTGTGAACAAATGTAGTGGTAGCCATAGTTTGGTGGATGCGTTGTTAACAAGAAAGTGTCATGGGCGCTGTATGACATGGGCGTGCCAGTTATATTTATGTCTCCAAACTAACCATATTTAGGTTGAAGCCACTATCCGTGCTTTGACGTTGGTGTTAATATCTAAGTTGCATCCTTGTAAACTTCAGCACATTTCATTTATATTGCCTACTATTCACCTCGAATCAGAAAACAAATCTGGTAAATATCAGCATAGGTCAGGTCAAATAGGCCAAATCACGACCGGGCATTTATTGGAGTCCCGGAACATTTATTTGAGTTAGTTATTTGGGCTTAAGTAACTAATAGATGGAAACCTCATAACCAACAGTTTAAATAACTAACTTACTCGGACTTAAATAACCAACAGTAATTTGGGCTTAAGTAACTTACAGATGGACACTTTCGTCATTCAGAGGAGCGTTTTCCTAGTTTAGAGAGGCGCTGGCTTAGTCTAGAGGGGTGTTTATCTAGTTAATATGGGCGCCTTCGTTAATCAAAGAGGCTTAAAAGGGTGCCTTCCAAGTTTACAGTGGCGCCTTCGTTGTCCAGGGGCCCCTTTTGTTGTCCAGAGGTGAGGGTGCCTGTGCAATCCAGAGAGCTCTCGTTGATATATAGTGGGACACCTGCGTTATCCAGAGAGCACGCACTCCTAGCTTAGAGGGGCGTCTTCCTAGTTTACAGGGGCGCCTGCCTAGTCTACAGGGGTGCCTGTCTACTCCAGAAGTCGTTTTCGTTGTCCAGAGGGCCGCCTTCTCCGACCAGAGGGTCTTCTCTGTCGAAAGGGGCACCTTCGTTGCCCAGAGGGACATGTCGTTAACCCAGAGGAACGCCTTCTTCGTCAAAAGGGGCGCCTTCCTAGTTTGCAGGGGCCCTACCGAGTCTGAGCCTGCATAGGAGTCCATCTGGATAAGAAAAAGCGCCATCTGAGCCATCTAAGCGGCGCACTGAACGCCGCTCTGGAGAACAGAGGCGCTGGTTCGGACAGCGAAGGCACCCATCTGGACTGGACCGGTGCCCCTCTAAACATCTAGCGTGCCCTCCCAGTGACAGTCACCCATCCGCACTGGACCAGTGCCCCTCTAAATATCTAGCGTGCCCTCCCAGTGACAAAGGCACCCATCTGGACAACGAAGACGTCCATCTCGATGACGAGAAACTCATCTAGACTAAACAGGCGCTTCTTTGGGTCTTTACGAAAAACGTGTTGTCGCAGAAACAGGATGTTGCAAGGAGCTGAAATGTGCCCTTTGAGCGGAAAGGCATCGGCTTTCGGACAGTTCGCAGTACCCATATGATCTGGCACGACAAAATCAACCCAAGACCTTCTCTCCTCCGTTCCCAAATCTGTGGTGTCGCTTTTCCTCCGGGCATCACAATTCCCAACTGACCATGCGTCAAAAACAGAATTAGTCAAGTGAGTGACGAACAAAAATTGCCGCAAATGCGAACTACTCCTCTGCCGAGTGCAGCGCTCCCCTCCCATTGCAGCGAAAAGTTCTGCGCCCTGCATGACACAACCGATTGTGTAGTACCCACAGTTGTTTAAGTGCACGCATTGTTTCTCGCATAAACAGGGAAAACTCGTCCTAGGTGTCTCTTGCTCCAACTTGAGTTGCTGGAAGCCAAGTTTCGTTAAAAGTGACGCCGTATTCATAGCGAATTTCAACATCCCTCCGTGTTCTTCGACGTCTCGCAACTGACAAAGACAACAGTATTTTAACGCTGTGGTGCACAGCCTTGTTTTGACCTGGCGTATTTGTATGCTGGGCCGGAAGTTTGTATGCTCAGCCGGAAGTTTGTATGGTATAGACAGTACAGCATCAGCCAAAGTATTGACGTATTGACAATACGAATATGGTGAATCCGCCCAATCGACCTCCCCCTCAGGAGAGTAGCAAGTACAATTTAGTGCATACACTAAAGCCCGGTGTTTAGCACCACAGTTTACCGGATGCCGGCCGCCCCGCGCGCCGGAAAGGACTCCTCGTTCTACCGAATACGGTGATGAACTGTGCATATGTACGTCGGGGGGGTTCTGCAACTTTTCTGGCGGCCCCAGCGAGCCACCGCCGCCACGTCCGGCTTCCCCAGAAAGTTGGGCGATGCTGACATTTGTTGGTGTTCCGGCCTCTGGCAGC
This sequence comes from Imbricaverruca yamaguchii, assembly GCA_034440575.1. Lineage (NCBI taxonomy): Eukaryota > Metazoa > Arthropoda > Thecostraca > Neoverrucidae > Imbricaverruca > Imbricaverruca yamaguchii. The sequence goes on from JAOTOL010001518.1 coordinate 38,793, forward strand.
TGGACGGTTAGATCAGAATTGCAAACTGGTTGGTGGTGGATTTAGTCTGCAGTTCAGTACTTTTTAAAGAACGTTTTTATCAAACGATGAAAAGGTAAGCGAACAATGCCCCGCATTGGACGTGATTTTGTGCTTTTATTGCATGTACTGGCATGATTAGTCACTTATTATGGATTGTGAGACTGAAATAGGTAGGTGCCACGAACTTGGGCGTGCTTTTTACCGTTGTACAGGCTTTTCATTTTTGTCAAATTCCTTGGTCCAGCATGTGGCGGTCGCAGCACAAAGTTGGATGCCCTGTCGTTTACAACGCTAGGCTGGGTGGCCTGGGGTGGATGAATCACGGACACATTTCTAGTTTCGTCCGAACCTTACAATTATAATCAGCGATCAACTAACTAGTAGAACCAGGCAACTGGGAATGTGAACTGGCTAGATATTGGAACCGTTCGCCCAGCCGGGTGACGTCCTTGCTGTATCAACCTTGGCATGAAGGCTAACTTTGGCGAGTATGCGTATTAGTAAACAAGTATAAGTAAACAAGTGTAGGTTATCGCATTGGCGTAATGATACCTAAAATTGCCTTAGGGGACGGGGCGCTACGTCATTTGCCATTTGCGTGAAATATTCGGTGATATTAGTGAAATTTGAAACGACATGGACAACGAGTGGAATATTTTCGGAGCATGCAAGTGCCCTATCAGACGTCTTTAGACTCCACCCCCCCCCCATCAAAATGTAGGCGGTCTGTGAGGATAGTACGTTTTCCACTGTATAGCATGACATCAGTGATGTTTAGGCTTTGGCCGCACACTATCATGGGATGATCTTTTCACAGTGTAATGCCATTGGGTGGTGTCGGGGGTTTCCACAAATCTGACTAATGAGCGTACCTAACTCGAATTTACTGGTGAACTTACCCTAAGCTCAAAATCACCATCATTGACGTTGAGCTGGCTTACGGCGAACGCTAGGTACGTGGTGTTAAGTTCCATTATAAAAAGCGTCTCTTAGAAAAAGTGCTTTAGGATTTCAAGACACAATCGACTGCTCGGTCATACAGCGTCGCCAACCTCCCACGACTGGTCAGCCATACAGCGTCGCCAACCTCCCACGACTGCTCGGTCATACAGCGTCGCCAGCCTCCCACGACTGGTCAGCCATATAGTGTCGCCAACGTCCCACGACTGGTCAGCCATATAGTGTCGCCAACGTCCCACGACTGGTCAGCCATATAGTGTCGCCAACGTCCCACGACTGGTCAGCCATACAGCGTCGCCAACATTAGCCTCCACGACTGGTCAGCCATATAGCGTCGCCAACCTCCCACGACTGGTCAGCCATATAGTGTCGCCAACCTCCCACGACTGGTCAGCCATATAGCGTCGCCAACCTCCCACGACTGGTCAGCCATATAGCGTCGCCAACCTCCCACGACTGGTCAGCCATATAGCGTCGCCAACCTCCCACGACTGCTCGGTCATACAACGTCGCCAACCTCCCACGACTGCTCAGTCATACAGCGTCGCCAACCTCCCACGACTGGTCAGCCATATAGCGTCGCCAACCTCCCACGACTGGTCAGCCATATAGCGTCGCCAACCTCCCACGACTGGTCAGCCATACAGCGTCGCCAACCTCCTACGACTGGTCAGCCATATAGCGTCGCCAACCTCCTACGACTGGTCAGCCATATAGTGTCGCCAGCCTCCCACGACTGGTCAGCCATATAGTGTCGCCAACGTCCCACGACTGGTCAGCCATATAGCGTCGCCAACCTCCCACGACTGCTCGGTCATACAACGTCGCCAACCTCCCACGACTGGTCAGCCATACAGCGTCGCCAACCTCCCACGACTGGTCAGCCATATAGCGTCGCCAACCTCCCACGACCGGTCAGCCATATAGCGCCGCCAATCTTCCACGACTGGTCAGCCATATAGCGTCGCTAACCTACCACGACTGGTCAACCATATAGCGTCGCTAACCTACCACGACTGGTCAGCCATATAGCGTCGCCAACCTCCCACGACTGGTCAGCCATATAGCGTCGCTAACCTTCCACGACTGGTCAGCCATATAGCGTCGCTAACCTACCACGACTGGTCAGCCATATAGCGTCGCCAACGTCCCACGACTGGTCAGCCATATAGCGTCGCCAACCTCCCACGACTGGTCAGCCCTATAGCGTCGCCAACCTCCCATGACTGGTCAGCCATACAGCGTCGCCAGCCTCCTGCGCTCGTTGGTCGCCGGTGGACTCTATAATCCCGACGGCTGTGGGGAGGCTGCTGTTAGCTCTGGTGGCACATCTACAGTGCGATCTTTTGCAAAGTGACGGCTGTTTCGTCTGATCACTGGACGCCTGCCGGTGACGCCCTTGGTCGTCCTCTGGACGGAAACAGCTGTCTGTGCCAGTGGAGTGGTGTGACGTCACGCCGGAGTCGCCGCCGTGATGTATCGAAGGCGGAACTGTAATGCTCACCTCCCCCAACGGAAGCTGCGAATATTGCTACGTTCGTTGCAGGTGCTGCCAGTCGACGACAGTCGCAAAACAATGGTGCTTTGTGTTTTCCTTCTGGTCAAGATGCACAGAATGCACACGTTTTCCCTTCTGTTCAAGATGCACAGATCGTAAGATGCACTGTTCACGATGCAAGCATCGCAGCATGCACGATGCTTCTGTGCATCGTGCGTGATATAACGCCGGACGAGTCTGCCGGTTTCATCGTGACTCTGCAGATTGTGATTGGTGTTGCCGAAACCGGACAGCGGACGTCGAACAGACCGACCTGGGTGCGACGGCCGCGACATCCAGCGGCGCTTGGCTGCAGCGCTGCGGCTAAAGTGGCGCCGCGGCAATGGCGGCGCACCGATGCGCGACATTTCTGGCGCGCACGCAGGCGTGGCGGCGCTGTCGGCGCCGCGCCGCCGCGCCGCGAACGCCGCCAACGCACGGAGGACAATTTTGTCGCGAATTGGCGTCTTTCGAGAACGGCAATCAAAATGCACCCACCTGAAGTGCATATGAGGTAATCGTAATTTGTCGGATGCGCGGTTTCCACCATTGTTGTTCAAGTGGGTTCTTTCTGAGAAAATCCACCAATGAATGATGGCGTACAATACGATATTAAGCGCCGGACAGCATGCGCTATAATTATAAATTTTTGTGCGGATTTCATTCAAAATGTGGAGTGACGTCGAACCTTCACTGCGCAAAGGAGGAAGATTTGACGCAGTATTTTGACAATGTAATTGCGATGGTGCACTAGTTGTTCATCGATATATATATTTACATGTCTATAGTTTCGCAAAATACTGCATGTAAGTATGTATGGCTAGATGTAATTATCCTCAGTGTAAGCAATAGCATCTAACATATCAAAGACAGGTGAATTGACACCTACTCTCTGTCGCACTGCCACACTTGCTCTCTGTCGCACTGCCACACCTGCTCTCTGTCGCACTGCCACATCTGCTCTCTGTCGCACTGCCACACCTGCTCTCTGTCGCACTGCCACGCCTGCTCTCTGTCGCACTGCCACGTCTACTCTCTGTCGCACTGCCACACCTGCTCTCTGTCGCACTGCCACACCTGTTCTCTGTCGCACTGCCACACCTGCTCTCTGTCGCACTGCCACACCTGATCTCTGTCGCACTGCCACACCTGCTCTCTGTCGCACTGCCACACCTGATCTCTGTCGCACTGCCACCCTTGCTCTCTGTCGCACTGCCACACCTGCTCTCTGTCGCACTGCCACCCTTGCTCTCTGTCGCACTGCCACACCTGCTCTCTGTCGCACTGCCACACCTACTCTCTGTCGCACTGCCACACCTGCTCTCTGTCGCACTGCCACACCTGTTTTTTGTTTTACATGTGGACAATATCTGTCTGCAAAGACTGTTCTGCTTCGTCACAGACATTTTCCAGTTTTCAATTACTCTTCTCTGACAACTACCTTTCGGTCTACTGCGAGAGCCTCTTGTATCGCTGGAAAAAAACTCTAGACACCGGCTACAAATATAATATCCGCCCTAGAAATATCAAATAGGCAGAGCGTGGGTCAATTGCCAAAGGAACATGGAGAGTAGTTGAGCGGCTTCCTCCGTCCAAGTAGAAGCTATCTGGGAGCTCCTAAAATTGTCCACACCGAATTGCATGGAGAGAAGTTGCTTCCAAATGTCTTTGTTCGCCGTGATCTTGAGGTAGCCCCAAGGCTGCGGGTGAGGCGCGGGTTGGGTCGTGACCACTGGTACCCCGCTGGCCGCGCCCCGCGTCCCACGCTTGCTGCAGACTCACCACAGGCACGTCCAGCAATATTTTCCGGACGACTTGGCGGCGTGAACGAAACGGAACGGCGCTCAGGGAAGCGCAGCCAGCCGTGACGCACGTGGCCGAATGTCTGACGCGCGGGAAGCATTGCGACTTCTTTTTTGTTTCATTGTCAGCGAACATAGGTATAGGTTTCTGTAGATTATTCGTGGGCACAATGCAGGAATGCAGTGGGCGAGCCCAGTTTAAGGGGGTCATAGCGCACAGGGTCCCATGTTAAAGGTTAACATTATTCGGAGGGCACAGACAACATCCTAGGGGGGGAGGTCAAGTGCCCTCCCAAAAGCGTGCAAAGCTACACCCCTGTCGCTGAGATGACGTGTTGAACTCAGGATGTAAGAGAGAACAGAGAACGATGTAAGAGAACAGCTAGGTTCAAAGAGAACCTAGCTCTTTGAATGCTAAATGCGTTATTTATTATTAGCCATTCAACTCCTTTAATTCCAGTTAACTCAGGTACAAAAAAAGAACATGGCTGTCTTGGTAGGATGAATGTTCGATTACACTATTGGCGCTGTAGAAGTGTTTTGTTTTTCATCCGCGTCTGAAAACTGCTTCCAAACGCTATTACCAGCAGTTTTTTAGACAAACAGATTCTGCACGCGTTTGGATTTCACACTAGCAGTAGGAAAACATTTAGCATCATACCCATTGCCAGTGATAAAATATTATTAAAATCAGGTGGAATTGATTTCTGGACATTGATTCGACATCCATTTCGAAGAAGTATCGGCATCGTGCTTCTTGATGAGCTTGTATGATGTCTTCATATATAATTTCTAGCAGTATCTCGTTGATAAGTGGCATGCTTATGTTCAGCTTTGCGGATCATGATACACGAAGATCTCTTAACACATTCCAGGTAAGATGAGTACCGATGATGTGGTCTGTCATACATTATTAGCCCGTAAGTATAGGCATCTTGTAGCGTTATCGTCAAATAGCTGCCTTGAATCATGTCTGGAAACAGGCGAAACAGGTATACGTATGAGTACTCTGTTAGGTCACCATTGTGTCGAAAAAAACGTGTTCAGCGACATAGCTTCCATGACAAATATCGCCAACAACTACACTCGTTTCGGTATCAGTGGCTGCACGGACAGCTGAAGTTGGTTCTTGATAGAATACCATGCCTCAGTCGCTGCGTGTAATCTAATTCCGGTGAAGTATTTTTTTTCTAGTGCGCCTATTTTATTCCACATTTCCAATCCTGCGTGTGGTACGAGGAAAACGTGAGACTTCTTCCGGAATGGCAAGTATGATTTCCCAAAGTCGTAAAGATTCGATAGCATTAATGAAAGAAATTATTCGACATCATGGTACGCAAAATAGCGTCGCAGAACAATAATAAGTTCGCCCTACCATATACCACCCGCAATGTGTACAGTATGGAACCTGTATGCTTATACCTGCAGTATGATAATATATGGCCGGTGTGAGTGTCGATGTCAACTTGTACATGCTCGCGACGATTTCATCTCAGGCAGCGGAGTCCGGCCACCTGCAACAAACACATCCATGGGGCGTTACGATAAGCTCCTGAAAACGCCACCAGTATCCTCGTCAGCCTGCACATCGTATGAGCTTCTCCATTCTATCCGTGAGGTCCATTTTGTCGCCGTCTATCTTTCCTACTTTGTGACATGCCAACGATTCGAGACGCGAATGTTTTAGCGTGTAATGGCACAGTGAGACAGCTATTAGCATTAGCACATTTTGTTACCTTAATATTAGTTTGAATAACATTGTCACCAACCACTCCAATGTCGTAATACTGCATCCAACTACGAACGCCTCAGTGCTACGATGGTGAATAGCTGTCAGCGTACATAATACCGGTCTATGGGGTCTAATATACAGCGTCCATAACACCAGCTGATGGGGATGGATCTGTGTGCTTTTTGATGAGCCAACAAGGGGACCAGTAGTCTAGGGGTAAGTTACCCGTCTCACGATCGAAAGATTGTGCGTTCGAGTCTCACATGTCGCTACTCTTCGCCCGCGCCCAATCGGCGTGAGAGATTGGCGACGCTATATAACTCACCGGTCGTCGTGTCGTAAAACCAACAACCACCCGATTAGAGGAGACATGATGAGATACTGGGTTGTCTGTTAGCCCACAATACTAAATATAGTAAAACCAACAACCGCGGATGAGCTAGCAAGTGATTGCTCTGTTGCTTGTTAACGCGGTTGGCCAGCAGCCGGCCTCCCGCGGCAGCTGGGAACGAGGAAACGGCCGATTGTCGCGCTGCACAGACCCCGTAAATTTGGTGACTGGTGCAACGTTGAGTGCATACCGGGTGATCACTTCCGGAAAAAAACGTTCTGGAAATTGCCCCTCATCTGCGGATGAGCTCCGTGGAGTGTGACGTTGGATTGGACGCCTTGTGGGTGACGCGAGCGTCTTTGACAGGCTGCCGTGACCTCGGGGCGAAGCGTCTGTGGCAGACTGCCGTGACCCCAGGGCGAAGCGTCTGTGGCAGGCTGCCGTGACCCCGGGGCGAAGCGTCTGTGACAGGCTGCCGTGACCCCGGGCGAAGCGTCTGTGGCAGGCTGCCGTGACCCCGGGGCGAAGCGTCTGTGACAGGCTGCCGTGACCCCGGGCGAAGCGTCTGTGGCGGTGCCGTGACCCGGGGCGAAGCGTCTGTGACAGACTCCCGTGACCCCGGGGCGAAGCGTCTGTGGCAGGCTGCCGTGACCCCGGGGCGAAGCGTCTGTGACAGACTCGTGACCCCGGGGCGAAGCGTCTGTGACAGGCTGCCGTGACCCCGGGCGAAGCGTCTTGAGCGTTGTGAGGCTGTCGTGACCCCGGGGCGAAGCGTCTGTGGCAGGCTGTCGTGACCCCGTGGCGAAGCGTTGTGACAGGCTGTCGTGACCCCAGGGCGAAGCGTCTGTGACAGGCTGCCGTGACCCCGGGGCGAAGCGTCTGTGACAGGCTGCCGTGACCCCGGGGCGAAGCGTCTGTGGCAGGCTGCCGTGACCTGTCGTGGACACCAGGTGTGACCTCGCCACGTACGAGACGCCAGGTGTATCGGAAGGTTTTGTGGTGACGTCTGAACGGATGAAATTTCCTGCTCCTGGCGTGTTGCCGTCTCGCGCTCTCGCCGTTTTCTCGTGATTGTGTCCCTCCCCGAACAGTGTTGTCGCAGTGTTGCGTCGTTAGTTTTGCCGCTCTCCAGTCGAGTGCCGGCGACTCGGTCATGTCTAACTTAATTGGAATGGATGCCATGCGTGCTTGTTTTGTTCGGTTGCGTCGGAATACGGTGTGGTCCAGTATTTAAAATGCCTACAAATCCCGATGCGTCTTTCATGATTCAGCATTGGTTTTGAGCTGGCGTTATCCTCTTTTGCGGCCTCTTTATCCGCCGATCCGACCCCAGCCAGTGGGGTGACGCCAACACACCGCCCGATCCCAGCCAGTGGGGTGGCGCCAACACACCACCCGACCCTAGCCAGTGGGGTGGCGCCAACACACCACCCGACCCCAGCCAGTAGGGTGGCGCTAACACACTGCACGGTCGCCGGTAGCGCGTTCGATACCGTCAGATGCGTGCAATTCTGCCGGTGTAGTGCAGGGAGCTCGACCCCTGATCCTACGACCGTGGGTTCGAATCCCACAGCTGGCAAGATTGCCGTGTTGCCCTTTCACCAATCGGCGTTACGGGCTGGCGACGCTATGTGGCCGGGCGGTTGAATGCGTCGCAAAATATACAAAGGTTCTTCTTGAATGACTAGCCAGAGATGATTCCTGCGGTTTTGTCTCGCCCAACATTGACTATTCGGTGGTACGTAGAAGTGGTTGACTTCAAAGGGAGTATTTTAAATATACATTGCTGGTTGCTGTTTTTCTTCTTGGACGGAAGCCTCATACCACAAGGTCTAGGTCGCGAGTTCGGATCTGCTGCTCTCTGGGGCTATTTCTCGGCAGACATGTATCACCGAGAATCTTCGGAATAGCGCGACTGTTGTGGTAATGCACCGTACAAACATTCCCGAACTTTTACCCCAGCAAGGTGTAATTTGTTGAGGTCTTAGAACAATTGTATATAAATATATTTATATATATGTATATATATATTTATGATTATTATATATATATATATATATATATATATATATATATATTTAATTATTTTAATATTATTATTTATGTTTTATATATATATATATATATATATATATATATATATATATATATATATATATATATATATATATATATATATATATTTGTTACCGAGAATGCGTTGGTAGCAGTTTAAGGTGCAAACCTCGATCCATTCCGAGCACCAACCTTATGCACCTGCCCTATTTCGGTAAATACTGCCATGCAATGCATTGTGAATAAATGGATTGCTCTATTTTAAGCTGTTGCTACAGAGCTTCTCCGGAAACATCCGAAATGTGCTATCACCAAGATCAAATCCATTCAGATTTTCCAGGCACAAATATTTTGCGCTGCGCTTCCGGGCCGATTTTCAGTAATCACGGCTATAAGTGCGACTGACCGACCAACAGACAGTCATGCATTCGGCACCAATTGCCAGCTTTCGGCTCAAACACCCGTAAAGAGTCCATGATTTCGTGGCCTCTATTCAGACACGAATGGGTGTTTCGGTCACGCGACCGCCGAGATGAGCGCACTTACATTGAGAAGATGCTGCAACTCGGGCGACTGGTGTGTTTAATGCGGCGGCTTATCCGGCTCCCACACCGCTGCCGATGGGCTCAACTGTCCCAGGCGATGGCCGCATACATCGCATCGTTTCGTAAGCCGAACATCGACTGACGTGAATGGAGATTCGAGGACGGCGGCTGAGCACGTACCCGACCGGCGGGTGGGAGGGTGGGACTTGGCCGAGAGGGTGGGATTCGATTGTTGGGCTGGGGACTTTTCGTATCGCCGGAATGGTTGGTGATGATTGCGCTGGTGCAAACGAAGTGTGGCCTCAGAAGGGCATGCTGGATCTTTTCCGAAAGTTAAAAACCGGTTAGTGCCTGCGAACAATGATGGAAGCCTGACTCCGCACAGATTCCAGATGACCAGTTAATTGCTCGGCTGAAAGAGCAACGTCAAATGCACAAGCTTGAGCGAGACCGTTGATGTGTTCTGTAGCCGTATCCGCTCAAGACGACGAAGAGCCGCGTGTGCGCTCCGCATGCGTCTCTGCTCTGAGGCAGCGGTAGCCCAGTTGGTAGAGCGTCGGACTCTTGATCGCAAGATTGTGGGTTCGAATCTCACAACCGACTGGATTTACCGAGTCCACCCGCGGCCAATCCGCGTGAGAGGTTGGCGATGCTATATAATCTAGCGGTTGAGTGCGTCGTAGAAGAGCGCGAAGTTCTCCTTTGCTCCGATCCCGGGACGCTGTATGATCAACATGCTCGGTGCGCCCTGATGCCCTGCTACCTAACTCATCTGGTCTCAATTCTGTGCAGGTCGCAACGTGGCGCTTTTCCTGGAGATCCTTGCCCAACCTGACACGGCACACACGTTCCATTTCGAAAATTCGGATTCGTTTTTCGTCTGAAAAGGGGTGTGTTTGGATTGTAGGGAGCTTTATTTGCACCCATGAGTTCTAGGTTTGGATGCATAATTTTTTTCCATGGGGTGGATGGGGGAACCCGTCCGGAAGGGCGCCTTTGTGCAAGTCCCTGGTCGCCTTCGGTTGGAAAACTCTGAGAGGCTCGCCTTTGTCTGCAAAATCTCCATTGGGAGGGGGAGGGTTGTACTCAAGTCTCACCGATGGGATCTGTTTCCCAGTCGGAGGGGCGTCAACAATTTCATAGAGGGCACCCCCACCCCCGACTGTATCCGACAATTGTACATCGTCCAGTAGCCAACCCCCCCCCCCCTCAGACTGTATTCGACCATTACATATCGCCCAGTAACCAACTCCCCTGACTGTATCCGACCATTGTATATCATCCAGTAGCCAACTCCCCCCCCCCCCCCAGGCTGAATGCTACCATTGTATATATCCGACCATTGTAATAATGATTCCCTTCCGTCATCAGCTGGTCAAGCGGCGCTAAAATTCACAACAAATCGCCATGATCACCAGCTTGGTTGGTCGGCCGCGGCTTTGCAACGCACTGAGCAGCTGAAGCCATACTACGTCGCCGTTACGATTTGCGGATGTGATGTCACGTTTGCGACCCGATTGCCAGTGTCACAATGGACGCGCTGTCCCCCCCCCCCCCCCCCCTGTCCCCTACCCCCCACCACCTGTCAGCATGCTCGCTGTATGCCGTCGATGGACGTGTTGTCCCCCTATCGGCATGTTTACTGTATGCTGTCGATGGACGTGTTGTTCCCCTGTTAGCATGCTCACCGTATGCTGTCGATGGACGTGTTGTTCCCCACCCCTGTCAGCATGCTCACTGTACGCATTCGATGGACGTGTTGTCCTCCTGTCAGCATGCTCGCTATATGTTGTCGATGGACGTGTTGTCCCCCTATCGGCATGTTTACTGTATGCTGTCGATGGACGCGTTGTCCCCATATTGGCATGTTGAGTGTATGCTGTCGATGGATGTCCTGTATCCCCAGAACAGAGCCGTAGGCGGTCGGTGGTGTTGACGCTACTACTGTAGTTGCAGTGTGTGCCTGGCGCTTCCCCAGCGCGTGTTTCCGACTTTGTGTCCAGTCTGACGTGGGCGTCGTTTTGAATACTTTTGGAGGGTCATGTTCCCCTTCGGTGCTGACTTGTACCCATCCAGTTCTCAGCTTTGCCAACCTAAAACTGTGTTGAAAAGGAACACAAGTATGCAGAGCATACACCCACCCCAGCCTCCCATGGGTGCCGTATGACCGAAACAGTCGACGCGCCCCTAATCCCAAATAATCGACCACCCCGACCTCCCTTGAACATATGTTCTTTAAACATTGCAAACAATGTTTTGCAGTACATTGAACCCTGATTCACCCTCGGTTTTCATTGAACGTGAAGTGCGCATCCAATTGTCATAAAGCCACACCCCCGACCTGGGCGTCCTGCTCAGAGTTGAACGCCCTCCCCCCGTCCACCTGAGATGGTTCTCACAGTCGTATCCGGGCTTGCGGCCACTGACGTGAGGTCCGTGTTGCACCCTTTCCGCATATTCTGAACGCCCGACATATACCGAGCCGCACACCCTTGTGGTTCCCCGAATACTGCGGAACCAATCTCCATACGTGGTGATGCCTCCTGTTCTTGTGTCGGGTCGACGTCTGCTGGTGGCGGAACATCTCGGAAACCGGGACTGACCATGGCGTTCACCCCACCCTGTTGATACTCCAGCCGTTATGGCCAGTCAGTAATTATTGACTGGCTATATGGTCCTCGATTATAATAGAGGACCAGAGTTCACGCCAGGGGCGGTCCGCCCACTGAGGCACTTAAGGCTGTTCCTCACCTCAGTAGAGCTGAAAGATCTTTCTGATGTTATTTTCGTGCATAGCGATGCTCTTATCCATTGGAAAGTCACAAAGCTAAAAAGTTGACATGAAACATTCATTGGTGATTCGTAATTATCGTGAAAATTTAAGTTAAGATTTACGTGTTCAATTTGGAACAACGCTATCATTAATCTGAAATACGTATGAGTAAGGCAGGCCTAAATCAAAATGTCGCCATATTATGCGCTTTCGTTTCATACGAAGCGTACGGTATAATAAAAGGAACAAAAAAGCAGCCTTCGCAAGATAAACTAAAACGTTTCTTCGGAGTGCATTGCACAGTCAGAGGAAATTGCTTGCAAGTTGACTTTCGGGCTACATCGGAACATTCCTCACACAAAAAGTTCCTATTGATTCATGAAATTAAGGAATTATGCTACACTGTGGGGTTGGTACAAGTTTCATACCTGCTTAGATGGGTAGGAGAGGTGAGACATTCTGTTCAACTAAAAGCGTTCAGGAACAGTGGGCTAAGACTGGGCTTTGATGTGGTCCTTCTCAGCTACCACCCCCCCCCCCCCATAACAGCCTGCTTTGGAGCAGAATTGGTCTATGGTACACAATGTATGCAAAACTAAAGACATGCGATGCCAAATTCAAGGGGTTGTAAACTTGTACAACATATTAAAACAAATGGGAATCAGTTTTGCTTGGCACCGCTAAACAACTCAAAACCAGCTCTGGATCTTCCAATGCATCCACTTTGTACTGGTACGTTGAACTGTTCCCAGTTGAAAACCAGGCTTAGTCTGACCAAATGTTTGGTCTGATCTTTGGGCTTATAATATTGTTCATGTTCCTCATAGTTGATAACCAAGTGCCCATGTATGCAGTTGGTATGTGGTCTGGACCCCATGGTTTGGTTGTCATTTTCCATATGCACTGTGAAAATATACCTTGAAAATATGAACTTGGATCCCCTGACTTTGTGAGATACTTCCAGCCCTGCAAGTGCCAAGGAAGTTTGAAGGGAGAGTGGAAGGGGAAGCTGGCAATCTCTAAATGTGACCAGCTATGACTAAATTGAGTAATTGGATGACACATGTGGAAATTTTGCTCGTCTTTTTTCCAATTGCAATGCTCCATGCTATTTTGTAGGGACTCTGAAACCCTGAACAAACTTAAATTTGTATATTATTATAAACTTGGATCCTTAGTGTATGAACCAGTGCATTTCCAGGTCTAGCAAATGTATAGTTTTTGTCTGGCCAAAAAATTGATTCGGTTATTCTTAAGTTCCTCTCTCCGATGTGCTGTGCTTCTGTGGAATGGGCAGATGTAGCCATACCCATTTTAGGAAACGCTGATGATAATTCATGCAAGACATCTTGTTATTGTGCTTTAAGGTGTTCACAGGACATGTTTTACACATGTCCCGTTACCTCCAGAAAACAAACAAAGGGGTTAGACTTACCTATGTAAGGTGCTTTTCATTTGGAAGGTTTGAATTTTTTCCATTAAAAGGTCATCCGTTGGATTGGGATTTTATGTTCTTAATTTTGAGAACACAAAAACAAAAGCAGTTTCTTTTTTTATGGAAAATTATGTTATTTTTCATTACTGTTAGGCTAGACTTGGAAATGTGCATATTACATTTTATTTTACACCTTATTTCCACGCCATGTTGCCTAACTCAAAGCCACTTTTTTTGTTATTTTGCTTGCCAGCTGAAAAGTAAGCATTTGGAGAGGAAATTAGTGGTCACACTAGCTTCATCACTTTTATAAAGAGTATATTGGGGAAAATCGAAGAATCCAAAAACATGCCTTAAAGCACAAGTGCATGGATATTTCTGTGTGAAAAGTATAGGTACCAAACAAGTTCCGAATTTTGGGAACCGAAAAATGGAGTGGTGGAAATCCGACAATTTTTTTTGGGGGGTGCAGTGTTGACTGCCTCACCCGATTTCGATGCCTCGGACCGCCCCTGGTTCACGCAACAAGCTCTCCTTAGCAATGTGACCCGGGTTCATAAAGCAACCCTAACAGGGACTCGGATTACATTTAGTATTTAAAAAATAACATGCACATTTGCACACATGCGTCGTAACGTCTCTGGTGTCGTGGTATTTTCCGAGTTCTCATCCGAATGCAGACAGCCACTCATGGCGTTTGGGATGGTAGCATCTAGCAAATCCATGGTCTCTCGTCGATGATTCTAGCCAGGAAATGTGATGTCGCTTCGTGACGTAAGAAATATCTCTTTTCATCACTGTGAGCTATTGTGAGCCAGTCTCACTGTGAATGCAATGCTAGATGTTCCAACTCGTAGCAAGGTCGGAGTTTTAGAAAAAGAAGAAAATGTGCGGGAGACTGCTGAGTGGGGGTGGCGTATTCACGAACCGAAAACTCCGTCACGACCGGCGGGCGTTTTGACTGTTCTTCGGGAAATATGACTGTTTTTAGCCGACCTGTCAGTTAGTTGCATACATGTTATTTTTAATCAGTATGAGCAATACACAAAAATAATGATGATTACCACGCACTTTGTGATGCTCATTCCAACATTCCAGCGAACAATTGTGTCATAAGCAATGAAGAATTCGATAATAAATCGTGAATTATTTCCACGATATCTGGCATGGTAATTGCCGAAGATAGCAGACCAGCATTTATTTTGGTTGGTTCACTTCATGCAATGACAATGTAGCCACCCAACAGTGCCAGTTGGCTTCAACAGACATCGAACAGTAAAATTTGGCTGCAGCCGGGCTAAGGACCCGGACACGGCCAACGACGGAACACATTGTATTCAGGTGACGTCCCACTTTCATCGCAGGGGACGAGTAGCCTAGGGGTAAGTTGCTCGTCTCACAATCGAAAGGTTGTGGGTTCGAGTCTCACCTCTCGCTACTCTTCGCCCGCGACCAATCGGCGTGAGAGATTGGCGACGCTGCATGACTCAACGTGTCGTAAAAACCAATAACCAACCAACCAACCACTTTCATCGCATTTGTCCATGGCCGTACGAGCAATGTGCATTATTTTCTTTGACGTGTGTTGCATGACAGTATAATGAAGACAATATAGTTTGTATCTAAAAATAAATTTTTCCTAATCTGGCTTCCATAGTGAACATCATTCCAAAAGAATGCATCTCTTAAGACACACAGCTTAATACTTAGCTTTCTAATTCAAAGAAAGCCGCAAAGCCGCAGCCGTGAGCATGGTCTGATTCATTCACCACGCCATCTGAATTAACCTGTAATACACTGCACCCTACATGCAATATTTCCATTATTCTACTATTATAATCACAATTGAAAACTCATGATTCTTCATTCTCCAAACTTCACATTAAATCCTCTGCTTTCATGTTCGTTGCCTGTCCTACAAACCGTGGTTGCGCAGGTTCCGTCTTCATACTACACTTCTTGAGTTTCGTCTTCATACTACACTTCTTGAATTTCGTCTTCATACTACACTTCTTGATATTAAGACAATTTGCTGTTAACTTAAGCTACCGATCATAAATAACTGAAGTACTTAATTACTAATGCATTACCAGCAAAAACAAACCGATCAAGAAATTTATGACAACCGAACCCCACCCGATAATTTATGCCTGTTTGTCATTCTTATCACCATTCAAGTCTTCATTAAAGTTTCTTTTGCATCTGAACAATAGATAGCAATCTTGTATCTTTTTCCTCTTTCAATGAGCCGGGACATAGTGTAGACCTGTCATTTTTTACTGTTCGTGTCAACCCATAATTTTTAAATAATGTATATGATTTAATATGTATCGCACGTATTAAGTGCGTTTTATACATTATGGGCAATGCACAGAACGTATTTATGTATCATAATGTACTTATGTATCATAATGTATTGAAAGCATGTCGCTAAAAATGTTGTATGAACATTCGTTTCGATGTTTGAAAATGATTCGCGTTTGGGTCGGTCCGTGTTTCATAGACCACGTTTTGGATGGTGGGCTGACGCTTGAACATTTTCACCCTGTGCTTCCTGAACTACGATTTGTCGTGCGTACACCACAACGGCAAATTACATCCCAAGTTTCCATCTTGGTTTGCGACGTCAATTAATACGTGACGTCAATTAATACATGACGTCATGAGATGAAGTACAAGAAAGGTAGTCCACAAAGATGAACGTCGTTTGGCACAATTATGTTTTAATGCTACACGTAATTTAAATCGTGTCTGAGTAATTCATACACAAGCAGCCGCATTCAATGGCAAAACTGTCCCTAACATTCACGATTTGTACTACGCAGTGTCATTAGGAAATTATGACATTAGTTTCAAATGACAAATGAGCACCTGGTGCATTTTCGAGTTCATTGCTGTACATGGCAATCATGAACATCCAATGCACCTGGTGCATTTTCGAGTTCATTGCCGTACGTCGCAATCATTAATGGTTGCCTGGTGTATTGGTGAAGCCAGGTAGCTCATAGTCACAAATAACTTTTGTATATGAGTGCGCCAGGCTACAGACTAACGCGACGCAACAAATTAAGTAAAGCAGACTGTTTAGGTGTATTGCTTTTGTATTAGGAATTTTGGTACTGTTTATTTTTCTCCTTCCTGAGATACTAGATTGAAGATGGTAGATACGGGGAATACCACGAGTTTGAAGAATTTGTTTGTAACTGTCACGTTTCCATGGATATCTCCAAACACAAATATAAAATTTGAATATTTCCTTGCATTCAGTGATGGAAATGCGGAAGCTTTGGTGATGTCAACTGAATATTTGACTTCAATTGAGTAGAGAATGTCGATGGTATTCCTTTTTTGCAACACAAAATGTTTTAAAAACTGGTCTTTTCGCCGGGCTTCAAGTCATTGTAGACAGGCTCAACTGGTCTTCCCCCACAGCAGACTGACCGGCTCTGGACTTCGGCCCCGAAGTTTTCAGCACTTGCCACATCTAGTGCTGAACGGTGCTTAAGATGGAGATTGGAGCCAACCCTCTCCGTAGAGATAAGCAGCTTAATCCATGATGCTTACATCATGGAAGAAGACGGTTTGGTAATTCCCCAATGATATGTCCAAGAAGTCATCTACTAAATCCTTTTTGTAACTATCGCTACGGGAGCTTGTTGCGGCTGTCTCTTAACACGCGCTCTGGAGCGGCCCCTGTCAATGTTCATTGGCCGCCGGGGGCTTCATCTGGGCGCTGATTTGGGTTCAGCAGATTATCACGACAGCAAGAAATGGTACTTTTCCGCGTACGTTCCTGACTAACAAGTATACGTCAGTGGTGCAAATTATACGTCATCTGAAAGCTTGTTTCATGGTATTTCGATAATCATGGGAGACTTTCACATGAATGTGTTAGTTATTGTGTAAAATGGTGTTATTTAGACCCATGCCATATCCATCGACGCTATTTAACTTACGCGGGCGAAGCGACTCGGTGTTGGTAGCGCAGTTGGTAGCGCGTCGGTTTGCCGACTCGGGGGTAGCCGGTTCGAGCCTGGAGGCCGGGAGCTTTCTGTGCGCGTCGTGGGAAGTCCTTCTAATAAGCGACAGTGAATT
This sequence comes from Imbricaverruca yamaguchii, assembly GCA_034440575.1. Taxonomy (NCBI): domain Eukaryota; kingdom Metazoa; phylum Arthropoda; class Thecostraca; family Neoverrucidae; genus Imbricaverruca; species Imbricaverruca yamaguchii. The sequence continues at coordinate 56,079 of JAOTOL010001518.1, forward strand.
AAGACACTGTTCACATGGGACGATCCTTTTCATAAAGAGAAGGGAAATACGCAGATATTCTGCAAGGCTGGGGTTCTGCCATCTTAAATTTATGGTTGGACACTTTCTTATAAGCCAGGCATACAAAGTACGGAACACGTCACCGCTTATGGCAGTGTCCAGGCCCACAGTCCCTTCCTGACACGGGCGGCGGACCACCGGGGGTAGGACAGGAGACAGGATCCCCTGAATTTAATCATTTGCGGCACTTCGGCAGTGTATCGCAAATATTGAGCTAAAAACTAACGGTTGCCCTTTCCCCTCCCACCAGTAAACGCCGACCAACATTAGTCCCTGCTCCTCGAGGTGTGCATATAATAACAGTGCATGATTATCAAGGTGACAAAACCAACAATTGTGCATGCTGCCGAACAGTCAAATGACTGGATCCGAGCTGGAGTCAGAGCGATGCCAGTTCTAAGCTCATCTCCACGCCTTTTACGATACACGGCGAACACACGCCACCAGGACTGCGACAAGCATTGGTTTGACAGGAGCAGACGTTTGCTAAAATATTTCGGTGATATACGGTGAGATACGGTGAAAATAATCCTGAACTTTTCGGAGTGCCTGTGCAAAATAAAAAATCACGCTTTTTGTACCATGAACGCTCGATTTAGATTCGGCAACAACTTTGTGGAACCCGTAAGCGCTAAAGCGGATTTTAGATGCCCGCATGAGGATTTCGGTTCAATTATCATGCATTGTCAAAGGCTTAACGCGGAACTTGGCAAGATTGGGGAAGCATCCCCGTTCATTCCCCACCGTGGCTTTGCCCATGTTCGCACACCGTTATTCGGCATTTTCAGTCGAAATGAATTGGCTGCGTCGCTGACGCCTTGTGAATCAAACTTCTGTCAAGCATGCAATACTGCAGGGGTAACAGCAATTTCTATGCCACACCAGCTCGGAAGCAACTTTAATATCAGCTGAATTTGTGGTTGGAATGGAAAATTAACACGTAATACCATACATCTTTTTAATTACATGTGTTCTATTTTTAACTAAAGAAAATATTTTCCTTTTAAAATATGATTTCTTTATTCGCATCGTGCAACCTGAAATGCCACCCCGGTAGCTCAGTTGGTTAGAGCGCTGGCCTGTGCTGATCTCCCCTGTTCTGGCAACACAGGCTTCGAGTCGCTTCGCGCGCTCGCATTTAGCCCCCGGCCGGGAGTGTGAGTTGGCAGCTGGCCCGATAAGGCCGGGGACAAGCTACCGGGCGGCCGTGTCGGTGTATTGACGGCACGTTAAACTTCCGATCAAAATTCTGCCGTTGAAAATGAATTCGTGGATCGGGTGGTGGGGCGAGGGTTCACGCAACAAGCTCTGCTTAGCAATAGAACCCTGGTTCCTAAAGCCACCCCAGCAATAACTCGGACTAAATTTTAAATTAAAAAAAAATCACGCATTTTGCAGTACAGCACGACATAAATACGGCAACAAAAGTTGTTTATCAATCAGGCTTTAATACGAGGAGCATGCATCTGGAGAAGCAGCAAAGTGAGCAAAAGAACTGGATTTAGCTAGGAACAGTAATAGGCACAGTAAAAAGTTCTTTAATTTCTACAAGCTGGGTAAAGTTTCTAGCACAATTGGTCCACTGGAAGTAAACGGGACTACATTGGGTGAGGATAGTGAGATGGTTGAGGAGCTGAGCAAGCAGTTTAAATCAGTGTTTACATTGGAAGATATGACCAATCTGCCGACCGTACGCCATAGTTCAGTGACATGGGATCTGACAAATGATGTTGATTTCATTGATAGTGATGTTGTTTACAATCATCAGGAAAATAAGGCCAAACAAGGCAGCAGGGCCTGATGATATTTATGCTTGGGTGTTGCGGGAAACTGAAAAGGAAATGGCATTTCCACTTAGTATAATATTTTGTAGATCAGATTCACAAAATGAAATTCCAACCGATTGGAAAAGGGCAAATGTAGTTTCTATTTTCAAGAAAGAAGGAAAAAGGGAAAGTTGAAAACTATAGGCCAGTAAGTCTGACATCCCTAGTCTGCAAGGTACTCGAATCAATTATCAAGGATAGAATAGTTAGTTGTCTGGAAGGTAGCAGATTGATTCAAAATACTCAACATGGGTTTAGAAAAGGACGATCGTGTCTCACAAACCTCTTGAACTTTTTGAACTTCGCCACAGAACAATTTGATCAGGGAAATCAGGTTGATGTAGCATATCTTGACTTTATTAAGGCCTTTGACAAGGTACCCCATAAACGGTTAATGATACAGCTTCAGTCCCATGGTATTGCAGGTAGCATCTTAAAATGGATAGAGTTGTGGTTTTCAGACAGACAGCAAAGAGTGATGCTAAATGGTACAGTCATCAGGGCAAAATTTTCTTAGTGGAGTCCCCCAGGGATGGGTCTGAGTCCGAGTTTACGAAATTGAAAAGGGCAAATCCAGCCCTGGGTCACATGTTGTCTTGCTGCGAAACCATTTCTGTCAAGCGACGAAAAACATCATCGTTATGTTATCATTATACTTATTTTAGTACGGTTGTGTGCTTTCGAAATATTGAGGGGATTATTTCCGCAGTCCCAAAGAGAACGAACCCGTGAGGGTGCAGAGCAATAATTCCTGGCCAGTCGTCACGTGACGGACGGGAGTTTTGCGTGTCTGCTGGCCCCATGGAGTGCGCGCGCGGCTGCAGGCGCCAGCCTATCCCGGTGCGCCACCGTGTTGCAGAGCGCCGGCTCCGCCCAATCCACAAAACCGACAAAACCCGCCGAAACCCATCGACACCTGCCGACGGCTTAGTTGGCCACCGCACCGCCACGCGGCGCCTCCGTCGCTCGCGTGGCCGCGCCGCCCGGCGGCACACCGGTCACGTGGCACGCTGCACCTGCGCGCGAGCCGAGACGGCACGCCGGCTGCCGTGCGCGCTAAGCAGGAAGCGGCGCGCGAGGCGGCGCTTCGCGGAGCCGCCGGAAGCGGCGGGCCCGGCGGGCCGAGTGTGTTTCGGCTCGGCGAGATGAGAGCGTGGGAACGGCCGCCGTACCTGGGAGCGAGCTCGCGCGCTCTTGCGTGCGATCTCGCGCGTCTGCCCACGCGAACTGGATGAGCTGAGGCTGGAGCGTCGCTCGCCGCGCTCGGCACGCTCCGCGGGCGGGTCTGGGTGGGGCTCGATGACTGCCTAATCCCGCCACGTGTACATCAGAAGTCGCTGCTCCCCCGCTCCCCCCCCCACACACTCGATCGCCTGACTAGATAAAGCACGGCGAAGTTCTGTGGCGTAGGTGTCACCGGTCCTCCAGCGTTAGACGGGAAGTGGTGGTGGTTGGCGCACACTTTTGTCGCGATTCCAGATCGGGGTCAGGGTCAAACGGGAACTTGATCATCGCACGGCTTTGTGGTCTTTCGGTGAATGAACACATCCGATTAGTGTTGATGTGCTGCATGGCGATTACACAGGTGTTTGGCGCCGGTTGCCACAGTGATTAAGCGGCGAGCATAGCCGTGATTATCGTGGAGATTGGCGCCGAGATTGCCACTGATGAACGCTGAGCTGTGGCCATGGAGGTCCGCCCGCCCTCACTGATTGGCTGGACAGGTCCGCTCGCCGTCACTGATTGGCTGGACAGGTCCGCTCGCCGTCACTGATTGGCCGGGGAGGTCCGCCCGCCGTCACTGATAGGCTGGACAGGTCTGCTGGACGTCACTGATTGGCTGGACAGGTTCGCTGGTCGTCACTGATTGGCCGGGGAGGTCCGCCCGCCGTCACTGATTGGCTGGACATGTCCGCTGGCCGTCACTGATTGGTCGGAGAGGTGCCCTTTCCTTGGCGGATTGCCTGGTGCCCAGAGAGATGTGGTGCGGATGTATCAGGCGCGGATGGCATCGCATGCCGGAGAAGAAAATTTTCTCAGACTTGTTGCAGCCAGAGACAAACTTCATATTTTCTCTATTTCCATCCTACTCGGGAGTCATATGCAGCGTTCGACTTAGACCCTCTGTTTGTCTCCGATGCATCCAAATCTGACTTGTCTTTAATGTGAAACTTCGTATTTCTTCTGCTGAACTTATGTTCGTATGAGCCACAGACTTATTTGTGTAAATCCATCTCTGGGGTTAAGTCTCTGGGGTTTGTTGGCCGCGGGACAGGATGGCTCAATCTGTGCGACTCCTGCGATGTTGCTTCAGTGTCCCGAAACACGTTATTCTTAGAGTGGAGGGTAACAGGCAGAGACGTCCAACCATTGAAGACGTCGAAGCAAGATGGTGACATGACAGGAGAACGTGACGGCAAAAGATCATATTAACAGATGAACAACGCGTCTACTGACAAGTTTGTGGTGGCACGCATGCCAGAATGCAGTATATTGAAACAATTAACAGTCACTGCAGTCGAATTTTGTGAAGTTCAAGGGAAATATATTCAGGAAATCAAAACTCTGCCTGCAGGAGGTCAAAATAAGTGCCCGATATGTGTCGGTTGGTTATTGGTTTTACGACACATCGATCGTTGAATCATGCACCGTCGCCAGTCTCTCACGCCGATTGGTCGCGGGCGAAGAGTGGCGACAGGTGAGACTCTAACCCACAACCTTTCGATTGTGAGACGAGCAACTTACCCCTAGACTACTCGTCCCCCCCCCTCCCCCGATTTGTGTCGTTTCCACGCAAATTTCTGAATTACAGTACATTGAATTGTAATGTTTGAACTGGTGGCCTCTTGAAGTGCGTTAGAGGGAGCACATCGTTTCCCAAGCCAAGCACACGCAACATTTCCTAGGGGTAGAACGTTGCTGGAAGCAGGATCAAAGAAGCGGCACGCAGGCCAGTTTAGCGGCGCGCCAAGCCTACGTAGCTCGATATGGCCTGGCAGCATCCGGATACTTGGACAACATAGACTTGTAGCGTAGGATTACCTGTCGTCCTGAGTAGCGCAGTTGGTAGGTCGCTTATTTCTGACAGACAAACTCGGATTCGAATCCCGCCAGTACCAAACAGGCTCTAACATGTTCGGCTGAAATGTCGACCAACCCACGCTCTTCTGATGGCAAAATATACGGCGACCATGGGCGCTTCTTCTCCAGCCATGCCAGCGCAGCTCGTACAGCTCCTGGTTAAATTGGCGCTAAATGACCAAACCTGGTCGATGCACTCTAAAACTGAAATAATCAACCAACCAACCCTCGTCATGTCCAAAGGTTAACGAGGCTGCTTTGTGTGACGTAACCGCGTCACCCGGTGTGTGGAGCGCGTGAGGGCGTCTGTGTCTGCTTAGCGTCACACCTGATGTGGCGGATCGCGTGCGGTCTGCTCAACGTCACGCCAAGGTCAGTGACCTCGCCGCGGAGCGTGACGGCCGTGACGACGGTCAGGTGTTGGCCGGCTGCCGCGGGGTGTCCCGCCCGGCTGCCGCGGGGTGTCCCGCCCGGCTGCTGGTGGGCCCGGGCGGCGGTTCGGCGCCACGGCGGCTGCTGGCGGTGGGCCCGGGCGGCGGTTCGGTGCCACGGTGGCTGCTGGCGGTGGCCCGGGTGGCTGCTGGCGGTGGCCCGGGCGGCGGTTCGGCGCCACGGCGGCTGCTGGCGGTGGCCCGGGCGGCTGCTGGCGGTGGCCGGGCGGCGGTTCGGTGCCACGGTGGCTGCTGGCGGTGGCCCGGGCGGCTGCTGGCGGTGGCCAGGGCGGCGGTTCGGTGCCACGGTGGCTGCTGGCGGTGGCCCGGGCGGCTGCTGGCGGTGGGCCCGGGCGGCGGTTCGGTGCCACGGTGGCTGCTGGCGGTGGGCCCGGGCGGCGGTTCGGCGCCACGGCGGCTGCTGGCGGTGGCCCGGGCGGCGGTTCAGTTTTGTAACCATCTGCTGGCGCAGCTTGGTCAGGAGTTTCGTGCCGAGTGTTTGCGCGGTGTGGATGTGTGGTGTGAGATATTCCTGGCTCCGTGCTGTGATATTTTTTTGGTTTGTCTCGGCAACGATACCGTGTAGTGTATGGTGTGTACTGGGAATACTTCTTGATTCAGCAATGTCCAATTCGTTTGAAGCAGACCGTTATGCTCCATAGGTACACGTACATACGGAGCCTTATTTACACCTTACTAATTGCAGTAGTAAGGTACCTGTGAAGCCTCTTTACACCTTACTACGTGCAATAAGGTGTCACATGATATCTGAGAAGATGTCTGTCATCCACGGCAGACTTTACTTAACATACCATCCAATGTCCTGCAGATTTCGCGCCAGATATCGCTCATCATGGCTGCTTGCGGTGTGCAGCTGCATGGAGTGTTCAGTACTATGTGTGCACATATTGCGGAAGCTCGCTAAGCACTCAGTCGGTCTGGTATGCATTTATGAGTGCTACCGGACCTACCTGAAGCGCTGTGATCCGACCCCTGCAGCGTTACGCAGCGTGATCGCCCGACACGTGTGTGTGTGTTTGGTGTAGGTTGACACACCTTTGCAGTATTATTTCCATGCAGCGTATGTGATTGATGAATCCCACGGATTAATTGTCAACGTTTTCGAGAAATGGTGACAAGACGAAGCCTGCTGCTTCCTTTCTTACGCCCATGTTAAACATGCACTCAAAGATTCGACACACGAATTCGTCGGGAAATTTTATATCACGAAATACTGCAGCAGTCTAACATTGCCAGTGCACTTGGTGGCTTGGGTGTGATTTGCGTATGTACTGGGAAATAGATCGCCTCGGTGGCTCAGTTGTTTAGTGTGCTGTCCTGCACTGGTCTCCACGGTCCTGGCAACACAGGGTTCGAGTCGCTTCACGCGCTCGCATTTAGCCCCCGGCCTAGAGGGTCGGTTGACAACTGTCCCGATGAGGCCGGGGAGGAGCTACCGGGGCCGTGACGGTGCATTGGCGGCACGTTAAACTTTAGGACAATACACGTTAAGCGCTTAATAGTTGAACTCGCCGTCAAAATTGTGCCGTTAAACTTGAATTCGTCGATCGGGTGGTGGGGCCAAGGTTCACTCAAAAAGAGCTGCTTAGCAGTGGGACCCTGGTTCATAAAGCCACCATAGCAAGAATTCGGACCAAATTTATGTTTGAAAAAGTTAATTCATATAGAACTTATACTCCCCCTGCTACTTTGTGCATGCTGCCCGTGCCTGGCAATCAAAATAATGCAGTACCCAATGCTATGTTATTCTTGGCCCTGCTTGTATAAAAGGTGTATGCGCATTACTGTAGTAATGCGGATTTTTTATTATGACCATGGCATGCGTATTGTATTGTAACCATGTCTAAATATGCTAGCATGCCGCCACTATTGCTGCTCGGCAAGTCGGGGTAATTATTGGAAGCCCAGCTTAGCCGAACTTAGCCGCGAGTTTATGTAGCATGAGAATGCCGCCCTTCGTGTTCCGCTTTTACAACCACACCTCTCCAAGCGTGTATCAAATGCTAAGGCAACCTCGGATGCGGTACATTCACCCAATTGCATCAGGAGAAGCAGGGATAAAACTCGCCCGTCGTCTTTGGGCTTCGAAGCAAAGCCTCCGGAGTACCATAGCGACTGGGTGAAGCTGTGCTAGCCGGACCGGCTGCGTTGCTACGTCCAAGATAAACAGAAAGAACGCTGAATTCACTGCCCCCCACACCAAAAAAAAAGAGACAACAGCATATTATTCACATATTTTGAGGTAATTAGCGGGATAAGAGCTTGTTCCAAAGACAAAGCTAAGGAGCAGGTGTAATTCTGAGACGAAGTCGAAGGATTAGGACCTAAAGCGTCGTCTGAAAAGGTTGCTGGGATTGGAAAAGCATGAAGACGTGGTCGGACTTGGCCCAGCTTGTCCTGGTCGGGTTCGATAGAGCGGGGTCGGCCTGGGCCGTCCCCGTCGGGTCTGATGGGCTCGGGCTGAGTCTGGGCTTACCTCGTCGCCACTACGAACCACATGGATGCAGTAGCTCACATGAATGTAAATCTATCTATCGATATATCTATCTATCTTGTATGTATGTATGCATATATATATATATATATGTACATGCATACGCACCTACATACATACATACTTACACATACATATATATATATATATATATATATATATATATATAAAATATATAACAGCAGTGAAGATCATCGGGCGGGTGAGGACCAGACGGCGGTGAGATGTCAGTGTGTGAGGTCGTGGTCACGTGACCGGCGCTGAGTAGTTTCCCTGGACGTGACCTCTGAACACGGTACGTCTCCGGTAATGTAAGCAGTGCGGCGAGTTCTGCTCGGCAGCCTGTCCAGCGGCCACTGTCCGCTCCAGCGGCCACTGTCCGCTCCAGCGGCCACTGTCTGCTGCAGCGGCCACTGTCTGCTGCAGCGGCCACTGTCTGCTGCAGCGGCCATTGTCTGCTGCAGCGGCCACTGTGCTGCAGCGGCCACTGTCCGCTGCAGCGGCCACTGTCTGCTCCAGCGGCCACTGTCCGCTGCAGCGGCCACTGTCCGCTCCAGCGGCCACTGTCCGTCTGAGAGGCGCCTGCGCAGGCGGAGAGGCGGGGCCCGGGGAGGCGGGGCGCGGCGGCCGGCCGCGGATGGAAAGTCCGCACCGCACGTGCGTTTTTCAGAAGCCGGGATTGCTGCCGGCCGGCGGCCGCTGCCGCACCCATCTCAGCTGTCGACAGTCCAGTCCGGCCTGCCGAACCAGCTGCCGAAACAGCTGCTGAACCAGCTGTCGACAGTCAAGTCCGGCCTGCCAAGCCAGCTGCCGAACCAGCTGCTGAACCAGCTGTCGAAATTCAAGTCCGGCCTGCCGAACCAGTTGTCGAACCAGCTGCTAAACTAGCTGCCGAACCAGCTGTCGAAATTCAAGTCCGGCCTGCCGAACCAGTTGCCGAACCAGCTGTCGACAATCAAGTCCGGCCTGCCGAACCAGCTGCCGAACCATCTGTCGACACGGCGCACGCCGGGTTCTTATTGAGTATGCATCAGAAGTGGTGAACGTAAGGACGGAAAGAAATTCAGTGTGCATTGGTCAGAACCGACGACATTTTCGACCAGTCATTGAAATATATGCCGGACTGTCAGCCGGTCTGTCGGTTCATTAGTTAAGAAAAAGAACAGCTCAAAACATAATGGTCGGAATCATACAATCCGTTACACCAATTTTCACCTTCTGTCCACCAGTTGTATCATTGATTCAACAACCTGACGGAAAATACTCGGATGATTGCAAAATATCGCGGATGTAAGTTGTTGAAAACAACAGTTCATCACCGACATTGGTTATTGGCTCAGACATACCCGTGAGGTGCAGTGCTCAAAAGCATGGATTGCAACTGCAATAGTTGCCAGGAAATGCGTCAATTGGTTCCACTAGACACCAAGCAATAGAATATGGTTTGAGCTGGTCGACTGCGGCCTGTCAACGGTGGTATTTCCATGGAATGAATGAGGGGTAATCGGATCGATTTACGGCAGGTCAGAGAGCATGTCGCGATTTTTCCGCGCAGTAACTGACGCAGATGCGGAAACACTGCAGCGCCTCGGCAGCAGGTCTCGAGGTGTTGTCAACGTGCGACACGATGTGGAAGCCGTGAGGTGTTCTTAATGTGCGTCACGGTACGGCCGGAAGCCGGGAGGTGTTGTCAACGTGCGACACGATGCGTGCACACCGCTCCTGCTGTTGCCTTCTCCGTTATCTGATAGACAGACCCATATCTGCCTTCCCTCGCGTGGATGACGAGATGGCGCCCCAGCACGGCCGGTGCAGTTGATAAACCGTTAGAGCCTGTGATAATTCAACCAACTAACCGGGCCTACTGACCGGAATCTGCTTGCTATTTTCGGTAAATTGGCCCGGTGGTTTGGGTCCAAAATGCTCATATTGCACTGGTCAATCTTGCTAATGAAATCTGGATTTTTCCCGTGTTCCTGCTTGTATGCTCGTTCCATTGAGTTAAGAACTTCTCAAGTTGGCTTTTTGCGTATTAAATACTAAGGGGAATTATACAATACGTACTTGGAGCTCAGTGCATCGCCTGTGTGCCAACATTCAGTTGAAGTTACATGCAGCTATCGACCACGTTTGAAGGCTCATTTCATCTGGCGTTCGTTTTTCGATAGCTTCTAAATGTGCAGTCGGCAGAAACTGCGCAGATAGAAGTTGCTCCCAGCGACCGGCCTGGGCTGAGTAGACCGGCCTGGGCTGAGTAGACAGGTCTGGGCTGAGTAGACAGGTCTGGACTGAGTAAGACAGGTCTGGGCTGAGTAGACCGGCCTGGGCTGAGTAGACAGGTCTGGACTGAGTAAGACAGGTCTGGGCTGAGTAGACCGGCCTGGGCTGAGTAAGACAGGTCTGGGCTGAGTAAGACAGGTCTGGGCTGAGTAGACCGGCCTGGGCTGAGTAGATCGGCCTGGGCTGAGTAGACCGGTCCGTGCTGAGTAGACCGGCCTGGGCTGAGTAGACCGGCCTGGACTGAGTAGACCGGCCTAGACTGAGTAGACTGGTATGGGCTGAGTAGACCGGCCTGGGCTGAGTAGACAGGTCTGAGCTGAGTAGACCGGTCTGGACTGAGTAGACCGGTCCGTGCTGAGTAGACCGGCCTGGGCTGAGTGGACCGGTCTGGGCTGAGTAGACCGGGCTGTGCTAAGTAGACCGGTCCGTGCTGAGTAGACAGGTCTGGGCTGAGTAGACCGGGCTGTGCTAAGTAGACCGGTCCGTGCTGAGTAGACAGGTCTGAGCTGAGTAGACCGGGCTGTGCTAAGTAGACCGGCCCGTGCTGAGTAGACCGGCCTGGGCTGGGTGGACCGGTCTGGGCTGAGTAGACAGGTCTGGACTGAGTAGACCGGTCTGGACTGAGTAAGACAGGTCTGGGCTGAGTAGACCGGCCTGGGCTGAGTAGACAGGTCTGAGCTGAGTAGACCGGCCTGGGCTGAGTAGACCGGCCTGGGCTGAGTAGACCGGTCTGGGCTGAGTAGACCGGCCTGGGCTGAGTAGACAGGTCTGGACTGAGTAAGACAGGTCTGGGCTGAGTAGACCAGCCTCGGCTGATTAGACTGGTCTGGGCTGAGTAGACCAGCCTCGGCTGAGTAGACCGGTCTGAGCTGAGTAGACCGGTCTGGGCTGAGTAGACCGGTCTGGGCTGAGTAGACAGGTCTGGACTGAGTAAGACAGGTCTGGGCTGAGTAGACCAGCCTCGGCTGAGTAGACCGGTCTGAGCTGAGTAGACCGGTCCGTGCTGAGTAGACCGGTCTGGGCTGGGTGGACAGGTCTGGGCTGAGTAGACCGGCTGCCACGCGACCCGCGGGTGGAGCGGAATGTGTGGTTCTCCACCGCATGCCATCCTTCACATGAAGATTTGGGACACGACCAGAAATAACCCTTGTGGACGGCAAGAGCTACTACCAGTTGGGATTGTCGGCGTCTGGCCTGGGCAGTTTGGTAGTGACTATCGTTTACCCCGTCCTCGACCATCGATCCATTCCGAGCGTTTGAGGAGCATGTTGGTGCTCTGACGTACGGTCCTGCGGTGAATCCGGCGGGTGCCGACGACAGCTTCTCAGAGGTCCGATGCAGCGCGTGCGGACAGGTGGTGTGGCTGCGGGAGGAGTTACTTGTTGGGCCATTACTGCCGATACCGCATCGAAGTGCGCATGCAGGCCGATAACTAACACAAAACGAACGTCAATTTAAAGTTGGTCTGGTTGAACCTGATTTTTTGGTGTGCCTTTCTACCTATTGTAATCGTCGGCGCTGTTCGTTGAATGAGTTTGTGTATATTTCAATATATTTCACACAAGTCCGCCACTGCCTCGTATTTACACATTAGCTTTATTTCGTTGGTTTAGTTAGTGAAAGTGGTTTTTCTTCACACCATGCAGTTGTTTTTCTGGTAAGAATACACACCTGCAATAATTAGATTCTGCGTAATTTGGCCCAAGTCAATAAGCTATGGATGGATTTGTGTGATGGATGGATGCTCGCAATTATGTATTCAGGTTCGAAACATGAATCAAAATTCTTAAACGAGTTAGATATCGAAACTCGTTTCCACGCTATCTCGGGCCACGGTAGCTCAGTTGGTGGAGCGTCGGACTCTTGATCGCTAGATTGTGGGTTCGAGTCTCACAACCGACGGCATTTGCCGAGTCCACTCGCGACCAATTGGCGTGAGATGTTGGCGACGGTGTACGACCTGGCTGTTGAATGTGTGGTTAAAGAACTCAGGATTCTTCTTCCATGCTATCTTAACTTGCCAAGTTGATAGAATGTGACCGTTTTACTCATTGCCCCTGTGACACGTCGGTCGTAGTTCATAGGTGTTTCTATGACGGGGGGAACATGGAACACGATCGTAAGGAAATACAATTGCAACAGTTGCCTTCTGTACAAGACGTTGATATCGCGTGATGTGATTTTCTACCTAGCGATCCATTACCACATTCTGTACGTGGTGGATCCGTCTTTTTTGTTTGTGAGGGAGTCTTTGCTACCATCCTTGCTCGGTGGTAGGCTTCCCCAATGTCTATGTTTCGCATGAGACTCTATGGAATTAACCCCTGCAATGTTTGGGCATCGTCACTGGTCATCCATTGGATTATCAGTGCAATTCGTAGAGCAAAGTAAGAAATATAATAGCAATAATCAGATAAGACAACGAATGCCAGAAAAGAGCGCGCTACCTTCGAATATAGGTCACATCGCTCTCCAATGTAATATTTCGGATGCGATTTCCGAACAACCGAGCGCAAGTGTGAGTGCATTCCAAAAAAAGTCGTCGAATTAATATGCCAGCTACAAAAACCTGCCTTTCTTAATCGCCGCACCCGTTCCCCTCGATGCCGGCAAGTCCGGTTTGACGTTGACAGCGGAATGTGAAGTTTATCAACCCTTTGATCGCAATTTCATCATGGCTTCCGTGATTCTTTTTTGCAGTATTTTTTAGGTTCCACTGATGTCTATCCAGCGATGTTACTGCAGGGAATGACTGCTGGAGTGCATCTCCAACCGGCATCTCTGTATTAGACACGTCTGGACTTGACCTTGGGTGTGTGGTGTAGTCGCCAGTTATCATAACCTGACGTCTGGGCTTGACCTTGGGTGTGTGGTGTAGTCGCCTGGTTATCATAACCAGACGTCTGGACTTGACCTTGGGTGTGTGGGGTGTAGTCGCCAGTTATCATAACCTGACGTCTGGATCTGACCTTGGGTGTGTGGGGTGTAGTCGCCAGTTATCATAACCTGACGTCTGGATCTGACCTTGGGTGTGTGGGGTGTAGTCGCCAGTTATCATAACCAGACGTCTGGATCTGACCTTGGGTGTGGGGTGTAGTCGCCAGTTATCATAACCTGACGTCTGGATCTGACCTTGGGTGTGTGGGGTGGGGTGCCAGTTTCTAACCTGACGTCTGGATCTGACCTTGGGTGTGTGGGGTGTAGTCGCCTGGTTATCATAACCAGACGTCTGGATCTGACCTTGGGTGTGGGGTGTAGTCTCCAGTTAGTCATAACCTGACGTCTGGACCTGACCTTGGGTGTGTGGGGTGTAGCCGCCAGTTATCATAACCTGACGTCTGGATCTGACCTTGGGTGTGTGGGGTGTAGTCGCCAGTTATCATAACCTGACGTCTGGACCTGACCTTGGGTGTGTGGTGTAGTGACTTGCTAGCCATAGCCAGACGTCAATTTCTTCGGATTATGAAGATAGGTATTAAGTTGTGTATTTTAATGGGTCCATTATTTTGGTTTCATGTTAATTACGTAAGCCAGACACTTGGAAAATAATTGTTGTTTTTTTTAGAGTAGGCTTGCTTTTTCTTTGCCTTGTCATTCAATAATGTTTGAAGGAAGTAATGTATATTGTTTATACAGCCATGGAGAAAAAAAAACGATGGCACTCGTGTGTCATCTTAATACAACATCCTGCTACAACGGTCCTGTGATGCCATGTGTTGAGATCATTTTAGCTGGATTCCAGCCATATTTAATGTTCGACAACCGGTGAAGCCAGCTGATATTTTGTCTGTATTGCCATTGCATGACATCTCACCTTTGAGCGCTGCATGTCATGGCTACGTTTGACCAGTCACCTAATATTATGAATGGTGTGCTATCTTCAACGATTAGGATACGGAAATCTCTGGACCATTTCAGTATTATCATCAGATTGTTAAACGCCTATAGAAAATGGCTAGCTGGAATATTTCAATATGCCTCACATGCTATGTGATGATTATGCCTGTTAGGTTTTTGTACAGTTTGCATTCAGTAAGAAATACACCTTTGGTTAGCTGACAGACCGATTGAAAACCCGACATATACGTGTATGTCAAAGACCAACCAGTAAAAAAGCCCACCGCTCCTGACCGGGCCTTCGGTCGTTGCGTCTGTCACCGCTATCTTTACAGAGTAAATGTACGAACGGCGGTTATGGTGGCGTGTTGAACGGAGTTAAACACACATTCTGCGAGGATTTGTTGCATTTGCTTAGCATGCTTATATCTTTTCTTCTTGGTGCGAACATCCGACCATCTCCCAAGTAACGGCAACTAATCTCTGCGTTTCTGTTCCAAAACCGAAAAACGGCGCCAATTCCGGGAACAGACGATTTCACTGCCACGGCCGCCATGCGGAAATCTGGCCAGCCATCTTCCGCTGCGCAAACCCGCAGCTGACATTCAGCCGTGTTCACCGGCAAATAATCCTGGCCGAGAGCCGGCCGCGGGAGGGCACCGCCTCCCCCGGCTGTCGCTGCGGCGGCACTCCCAGCTGCCAGCCGTTCTTCCCTGACCACTTGACTGGGGGGCGACTGACCCGGTTGGTGACCCGCCACTCGTTGACCTTGACTGCCACTAGCCCTGGCCGGGCACGGTGCGCGAGGTTGCGAGGTTGTGCGGTGGTCAGCCCCCCACCGCACGGTCGCCACCCGTCGGCGCTTTTTGTCAGCACTAGGACGATCATCCCGGCACTCCGGAAACAGCTTCAACCAGCAGCAGTCTGTCTTGTTTTCCCTGTTCCGTCGTATGACGAGCCGGACAGGTCACATTCCAGCGGTATGGCCCAGGAGATGGAGCTATAATTGTCCCATCAGAATGCCATGCGGTGTGTCGCCATGGAGCCTTACCAGTTGATTGGCCTCATGGCATAATAACTAACTCGCCGATCTTACTGAACGGGGGGATCTTGACCCCGTCACTCACTGACCTTGACCGACCCGGCTGATGATCCTGCCGTCATCTGCCATTGACTGACCTGGACTGACCGGATGTATGATCTCTTCGTTACCTGACCTGGACTGACTGGGTGGATGACCTCGTCGTCTGACCTTGGCTGACCTGGACGGATCGGCTGGGTGACGTCGTTGTCTGACCTTGGCTGACCTAGACTAACCGGGGGGGTGGCGTCGTCGTTGTCTGACATTAGCTGACCTGGACTAACCGGGTGGGTGACCTCGTCGTCTGACCTTGGCTGACCTGGACGGATCGGCTGGGTGGCGTTGTTTGACCTTAGCTGACCTGGACTGACTAGGTGGTTGACCTCGTTTTTGACTGAATTTACTAACCTGGTGTGAGACTTAGACGTTGAATGACCATGACTTATCTGGTCCGACTTGGTGAAGTACCTCATCGTTGAGCGACTGCCTAAACTTAGGAATGACTTAAAATACCACTTTGAAGCTCGTGACAAGCCGACATTTGACATCTAGGACTCATTACGAATTCGGCTTTACACAAGAAAACCAGTACGCCATTAAGTAGACAGTTGATTGGACACCCATCACCCCATCACCGAAAAAAAGGAGAAATTATCAAGAGATGTTTTTAAAAGGTCAATTGGTCCGCAGGGGTAGGTTGGCTGCACGTACTTTGTTTATCCCCCAGTCCCCACCCCCCCCCCCCGCCATGCCCCCCCCCCCCCCGGGCCAGCCACCTTCTGCCCTCGAACAACCTGTGTGACCTTGGCGGAGTGCAGGGGCGGCCGTGCGGCCAGGCGTGACCTCGGACCGGCCGGCGATGGGCACGCGTGTCGGCCGCTGTCGCCGCTGCCGGCCAACTATCGGCGCCAGCATCATGGCGTGCGTGCAAGTGCGTGTCGGTGGTGCGCCAGGCGCGCTTCGGCGAACCGGGGCCAGATGGTGTGCGTCGGCCGGCCGCTCGGCCGCCAATGTTCCGGCCGCCCACTAGACTGCCGCTCGACTGCCACCCGACTGCCAATGTCCCGGCCTCCCACTAGACTGCCGCTCGACTGCCACCCGACTGCCACCCGACTGCCAATGTCCCGGCCTCCCACTAGACTGCCGCTCGACTGCCACCCGACTGCCACCCGACTGCCAATGTCCCGGCCTCCCACTAGACTGCCGCTCGACTGCCACCCGACTGCCACCCGACTGCCAATGTCCCGGCCTCCCACTCGACTGCCACTCGACCGCCACTCGACTGCCAATGTCTTGTAGACATTGGCAGTCGAGCATCTGTCGAAGGGTCATCGGCAGCAAATATCAGTCGAAGGGTCATTGGCAGCCAATATCTGTCAAAGAATCCTCCCGAGACTCGCTCCTGGAACAGCCTCTGGTGTGACTACAAAAGTAAAATGTTGGCACGACGAAACAAGTCAATGATGAATGCCTACTTAGTTTCACGCCACTATCACAAAGCAGGGAACGACAGGCGAAAAATCGTGGGAACTGTCCCTTCCCCTACTAGAATAGGGATCAGTCAAGTGTACGATTGAAAGGTCTCATCGCGTCCAACCACAGGAATTCCATTTTTTTGACACGTCCATCATTGTTGGGCATGACCCCAGCTGCTGCCCTGTTTGATCGGTTAAGCCATTGGCCGCGCATACCATTCTGCACTTTCAGTTTACACAACCAGCTCAAATAGAAAACTTCAGATATTTTAGGTCACACAGAGCTGAAGCCATCACTCTGGAGTTACCTCCCGTCTCGCAAGTTCTTGGGGCTGTGACTGAAAAGCACGGGCATGTTCGCGATACCACATGACTGAACAATTAGGCACCTTTGGACGTTTGCATGTTTTCGTCATGTCTACGACAACGTTTTGCCCAGATGACAATTTTTCAAGAGAATCCTCGGAGTAACGTTTTCCAGGATGGAAAAAGGAGGCTGCACGCCGCCACTACACACGCTCACCAATATCGATAAGTCAACGTGCCTCCATTTCCACACAAATTGTGTAGCCCGTTCCACCACCCCTCTTGAGTTGTCCGCCCCCCCCCGTTAACGGGTGGAGACCCGTGAGCGAATTGCTGGGTCTGGCTGGAGCGATGTCGGTGTCGTTAAACTCGGCGAAGATCACGCTGTTCAGTTGCGATCATGGACCCGTATGTTGATTCAGGGTTCGCGCAACAGTTCTTGCCTGGCATTTACCGTGATCCGGTAATCCACTGTAAGGCCGGCAGATTAAGTCTGTACGCAAAAAGCACACAGGCATTTCATGGAGCACATATTTCGCTGCACATTTCATCTTTTGCCGCCACGGAAACGTGAAGGCACGCTGCCATCTACAGTCGCGTGCTTGGCTAGATTGGCGGCTGCGGTCGCGACCCATGCAACATATGCAACGTCGCAACACACTGACAAGTTGTGCGGACACGTGATGTGATATCACTGCAACGGCGCCAACTCATCTGCCCGTCGCGACTTCAGCAGTGGAAAAGGCCTGCTTATGGCGAAGATACCTAGGTACGCAGAGCGAAGCAAACAGAGAAGGAAGGATTCCCCGGTGGCAGCTGACGAATCAATTTTTGGAAAGTTGTGGAATTGTCTCCGTCGAAGTTTTGTGTGGCGACGTGGTCATCTGGTTTTAAGTCGAAATAATTGTTTTTTAACAAATGTTGCAGGCGATGTCGAAGATCGAAAGTCTTCCTTAGACTGCGAGTCACTCAGGGTGATACTTCGTGTCCCTTTCCGATTCCTCTCTTGATTTATATTGAATTTCGACAGGTCTGCTTACTCCAGCAAGCGTGATCTTTAGATGGCTTCAGGCCGACAACTTGGCAAATATTTATATAATCATATTCTAAGGTCGTTTTAGGTCATGTTACGATGACGTCGTAATAGATTGCTCCAATATATTTAAACTTGTGCGGATAATTCCTTTCTCACTCTACCAGGGTAAAAGTGGTCACTGAATTATAATTCAGCGCTCAAAATTACTTCTGGCAGTCTTCGGTCATTCTACTTGGATGTATGTATGTATGTATGTTTGTATGTATGTATGTATGCATGCATCGTGCATTCGACACCCGAATGATGGCCGCTGGGGTCGAGCGTCACAACAGTACACATAGTAGGGATGGTAGGGAAATGGTAGGGAAACACGATGTCGGCGCAGGGCTCTGTTAGTAGTAGTTAAAACATGAAAAGTATGCTTTTACTCTCTGAGCGCGGGTAAACGCTGATCCCATGAGCCGTGCAACACTGTTGAAGTGCACGCGGTGTCACCACATAACGGCAGCTGGGGGGGGGGGGGCGTTATGCTCGGTATCACCACCCACCGGCAGCAGGAGGTGCTCTACATGACATTACCACTCGCCGGCAGCAGGATGTGCTCTACATGACATTACCACTCGCCGGCAGCAGGAGGTGCTCTACATGACATTACCACTCGCCGGCAGCAGGAGGTGCTCTACATGACATTACCACTCCGGCAGCGGGGGGCAGCCCCCCCCTCCTACACGGGGCACAGCCAGCTGACACCTGTTGGCCGTCTCCGCTTGGCGGGCGCGTCTCTGGATAACGACCAAACTAAGGGCGTCATGACATCCGCATACCTGCTGTACAATATGCGTTGCATATCGGTTGGGACATAGCTGAGATGAATATTTGAGCTCTTCTTGGTTGACTATGCGACTATATGATGTCGATTTTCATGTCTAAAAGCAATTTTACTAACAAATATAGATGGCGTTCTGCAGATCTACACAAATGCCGTTTCGTCACAGCCTCATTGCACTTGGCCTCATTTCATAAAGTCCATGCAACATCCGAACAAGTACAGTTGGCGCCCTTTTGGTAGGAATATTCATTAATACAAACCCTTTGAGACACATTCTTTTAGGGATAAGCAATACTTATTCTTTTGTTTACTGAACTCGACCTGTGACGTCATCTCTTCCCTCGAAATGGACGAAATCTATAGCAGCCGCGAAGTTGGCAAAAACAAGTTGGTAAGATACCAACCACCTCAGTATCTACTGCTGTAGGAAATTTGTTTGCATGCTCAGGTGGTAAGAGGGACGGACGGTTATTGTGGGTCTAATGCATCCGATGTACGCTGGTATATGACGTGACGTTTTCTTCAAAGAGAGAGGTCCTGAACTTCCTCTCCCGTGATATAACCGCCCATGGTGGCTTCTACTTCCTCCTCAAGACACCCATCACTTGAGCTATTGTATTGTATAGTTCTGAGTTCAGGATCTCGACATAGCTCTTAGTCCATCTGCTTCACTCCCGAATGGTTCGCTACCCGCCTGTTCTCATCGAGTCCCTCGCCGCCGTACAGTCTCCAGCACGCCGTGCTAGATTGCATTTCCGTACGGTCTCTGACGCATGGACGAGCGTCTCCTTCGCGCGGAGGTGCTTCCATCGCCAACTTCGCCTTGACTTTTTGTTGTTTGTGTCTTCCGTCCGTGGCACGTGACTAATGCTTCCGTGAGCTGTTGACGAACAACAGCATTGTCCGTCCGGCCTGTGTCGACTTGTGTGGGCCGAGCTGCGTCCATAACCACCTCGTGCTGCTGTAGCAGCACGTTATTCGTGAAATAGGGTTGAATGTACCACTTTCTGAACGTTCAGTCGACATCCTTCTCCAGGAAGTATCGACATTCTGCTCCTTGGAGCCTACACCATCAGCTCGAAGTGCCTACGAGGGCGCTGCATGACCGATGTAGTCGATGCGCTCCTAAACTCCAATAACCAACCGAAGTGCCTACGCCATCAGCACTATTTTCTGAGGAATCGAAAGCATTTTAAATGGCAATAGTTCCATAACAAATTTCGACATCCTACTGTGCTCGTTTCGACGTCTCACACTTAACGAAAGATCATTATTTTAACCTTGTGCTGCAGCCATGACTGTCGGTAACGCCAGTGCTGTGCGCCAGTGTGACTAGTTTGTGGTCAGTGCTGTGCGCCAGTGTGACTAGTTTGTGGTCAGTGCTGTGCGCCAGTGTGACTAGTTTGTGGTCAGTGCTGTGCGCCAGTGTGACTAGTTTGTGGTCAGTGCTGTGCGCCAGTGTTTTGTGGTAGTGGTGCAGTTGACTAGTTTGTGTCAGTGCTGTGCGCCAGTGTGACTAGTTTGTGGTCAGTGCTGTGCCAGTGTGACTAGTTTGTGGTCAGTGCTGTGCGCCAGTGTGACTAGTTTGTGGTCAGTGCTGTGCGCCAGTGTGACTAGTTTGTGGTCAGTGCTGTGCGCCAGTGTGACTAGTTTGTGGTCAGTGCTGTGCGCAGTGTGACTAGTTTGTGGTAGTGCTGTGCGCCAGTGTGACTAGTTTGTGGTCAGTGCTGTGCGCCAGTGTGACTAGTTTGTGGTCAGTGCTGTGCGCCAGTGTGACTAGTTTGTGGTCAGTGCTGTGCGCCAGTGTGACTAGTTTGTGGTCAGTGCTGTGCGCCAGTGTGACTAGTTTGTGGTCAGTGCTGTGCGCCAGTGTGACTAGTTTGTGGTAGTGTGTGGTCAGTGCTGTGCGCCAGTGTGACTAGTTTGTGGTCAGTGCTGTGCGCCAGTGTGACTAGTTTGTGGTCAGTGCTGTGCGCCAGTGTGACTAGTTTGTGGTCAGTGCTGTGCGCCAGTGTGACTAGTTTGTGGTCAGTGCTGTGCGCCAGTGTGACTAGTTTGTGGTGAGTGCTGTGCGCCAGTGTGACTAGTTTGTGGTCAGTGCTGTGCGCCAGTGTGACTAGTTTGTGGTCAGTGCTGCACGTCACTGAGGCGAGGGCTGAGGGGAGCCAGGGGAGTTGGCTGGGGAGCGCCAGGTTGAGTTTCCGCGAGGAGCAACTAACTAACTGGGGAGCGCCATGTTTAGCCTTACTCGCGCCCGGATTTAAAAAATTTCAAATCAAATTAAGAGCCACTCTTCCGGAATCACGACACCATGAGCCTTGAAAATCACCGTATTGACTTCTGACTACGTGTCATTGATGACAAGACATGGCCGGTTGTTGACCGTGCTGTCACAGTGGCCGATCCTACAATCTAACCGGATGTTGGGTGCTTCGGAACGGGAAAAAATATTGTGGATGAAACGCTTTATGATTACGTAGCCAGCCAGACACCGATGTAGAGTAGCATTCCGTAGCGCGGAGCAGAAGTGACCACTGACGTGTCCAAGTGGACAGGTCGGGTGGGACGGCCGGCTCTGTTTGCTTGCATGTTCTGAGGTTAACAGTTTCACGTCAGACGAAAAAGTGATGAAAAACAAGCAAATCGTTCTGATAATTTTGCGGCGCTGCGCGCCTTCACTTTCCCCCAACCACGTGTAAACAGTGGGCGTAAAAAGAGTTACTGGGCGGATTAATACAAATAACCGCACCGTTTTAGTACCCTCAAGTACTTGTATTTTTGGGTCAATTTTTATTAGCTAGTGCCCCTGGTAGCTCAGTCGGTATGAAGTTGCGCTCTTATTAGTAAGATCTTGGGTTCGAATCCCACAACCAGCAGGATTACCGCGTCCACCTGCGACCAACCGGCGTGAGAGGTTGGCGACGCTATGTTCCTCAGCAGTCGAATGTATCGTAAAAGAGGCCAGGCACCTTCCAGCCAAGCTCGGCGCCTTTGATCAGGTGACCAGGAGTGCCTTCACCGCCTACACAATGACTAAGCTAGTCTTACGTCAACACACAAAAATGAGCCGTGCCACTCCCAGCTATGACCTGGAAATGACATACTCGTCGGCGTAAGGCAGCACTCTAATGCTAGTTAGTTATTATTCCCAATATATAATCCTGAAATTAATCACATGCAAGCATATTACTGGCTAATATTGTTATCCTCGCCCCTCGAAGCTGAAGCGGATATATGGGCGTTGTATAACCACTGCAGTTGATGCGCCCGAAACCCCAAATAACTAACTAACTAACTGAAGCGGATATCATTGCTAGTACCTTGTCTACAAGTATATTGCAGTCCGGGTCTCTAGTGACTCGGGCGTATCACTTAGTAACCGTTTGACACGTTGCGGCGATTAGTGCCGCATACCGAGGATTACACCTCCGCGGTGGTCACACTCTCCGTCGTCTGCCAACGACCGCGCAGGCTCGCTAATCCCCCCCGTGTTGGTGGTCGGTGGCGATCTGCAATCAGTGCGACATTTTTGCCTCGTTTTCCGGCGGCGTTTCCGCACGGCGCTAGGCGACAGTTCCGGGAAGTGGAGGATTGTCTCGAGTTGTTTAACGGTTGCGGCGAGGGTGCACCGGCTGACAGCGCCTCGACCCGTGGGTGGGCGCGTGTCCTCTGCCTGGGGCCCCTCGCCTCGACCCGTGGGTGGGCGCGTGTCCTCTGCCTGGGGCCCCTCGCCTCGACCCGTGGGTGGGCGCGTGGCCTCTGCCTGGGGCCCCTCGGCTCGACCCATGATTGGGCGCGTGGCCGGCGGTTCTGCCCCTCAGGTGTGTTCTGCCCCTGGGGCCCCTCGGCTCGACCCGTGAGTGTGCGCGTGGCCGGCAGGTTCTGCCCCTCAGGTGTGTTCTGCCCCTGGGGCCCCTCGCCTCGACCCGTGGGTGTGCACGTGGCCGGCAGGTCCTGCCCCTGGGGCCCCTCGGCTCGACCCCTGTGATTGAGCGCGTGGCCGGCGGTTCGCCTCAGGTGTGTTCTGCCCCTGGGGCCCCTCGGCTCGACCCCTGGATTGAGCGCGTGGCCGGCAGTTGTTCTGCCCCTGGGGCCCCTCGGCTCGACCCATGATTGAGCCCGTGGCCGGCGGGTTCTGCCCCTGGGATGCCCGGACGTGACCGCGTGTGGCTCAGAGCGGAGGTCCGTCGTCGCCGTGTCAGGCTGTTCCACAGGGGACGAGTAGTCTAGGGGTATGTTGCCCGTCTCGCAATCGAAAGGTTGTGGGTTCGAGTCTCACCTGTCGCTGCTCTTCGCCCGCAACAAAACCATACACCCCCGACTGTCGGTGGACTCCTGTCGCGTGCACCGCCTACTGTCGGTGGGACTCTACGGTTCTGGAATTCGTGGCTAGTGATGTGCTATTGGCTTTATAGGTGCGTGCGTGCATGCTCTAAGCATTTCAGTTGTCACGTGCAGTTTGGTTCCTCCTTTATAACCAGCTTTGCTTGAGATATGCAATGCTGACTCTTGTCCAAATAATTAGTGGACGCCCGCTACTTCGGTTAGTTTTGTGAGCGACTCCGTGTTGGGTATATCTTCTCGACGTTTGTGGGAGGTGGCGTGGATGTGGGTGCGTAAAGTTCAGGAATCGGGCTATAGCAGCGTCACACAGTAGTCGTCTGTAGCAGCGTCACACAGTAGTCGGCTGTAGCAGCGTCACACAGTAGTCGGCTGTAGCAGCGTCACACAGTAGTCGGCTGTAGCAGCGTCACACAGTAGTCGGCTGTAGCAGCGTCACACAGTAGTCTTAAATAGTCGGCTGTAGCAGCGTCACACATATCGGTGTAGCAGAGTAGCGGTCGGCTGTAGCAGCGTCACACAGTAGTCGGCTGAGGTAGTCGGCTGTAGCAGCGTCACACAGTAGTCGGCTGTAGCAGCGTCACACAGTAGTGTTGTGCAGCGTCACACAGTAGTCGGCTGTAGCAGCACAGTAGTCGGCTGTAGGTCACTAGCAGCGTCACACAGTAGTCGGCTGTAGCAGCGTCACACAGTAGCCGGCTGTAGCAGCGTCACACAGTAGTCGGCTGTAGCAGCGTCACACAGTAGTCGGCTGTAGCAGCGTCACACAGTAGTCGGCTGTAGCAGCGTCACACAGTAGCCGGCTGTAGCAGCGTCACACAGTAGTCGGCTGTACCAGCGCCACGCAGTAGTCGGCTGTAGCAGCGTCACACAGTAGCCGGCTGTAGCAGCGTCACACAGTAGTCGGCTGTAGCAGCGTCACACAGTAGTCGGCTGTAGCAGCGTCACACAGTAGTCGGCTGTAGCAGCGTCACACAGTAGTCGGCTGTAGCAGCGCCACGCAGTAGTCGTCTGTAGCAGCGCCACACAGTAGCCGGCTGTAGCAGCATCACACAGTAGTGGGCTGTAGCAGCGTCACACAGTAGCCGGCTGTAGCAGCGTCACACAGTAGTCGGCTGTAGCAGCGTCACACAGTAGTCGGATGTAGCAGCGTCACACAGTAGTCGGCTGTAGCAGCGTCACACAGTAGCCGGCTGTAGCAGCGTCACACAGTAGTCGGCTGTAACAGCGTCACACAGTAGTCGGCTGTAGCAGCGTCACACAGTAGTCGGCTGTAGCAGCGTCACACAGTAGTCGGCTGCACGAGCGTCACTCCGTGACCGTGGCCGGCGTGATGCTCCGCCGACGGGTAACGGTGCTGACGATTGTGCTGGTCGGGAGCGGCGGTTATCTGGTCAGTCTGGCGACAAAGCCGACTTCCGGACCGGCCCCATACAGACGCGCTAGTGCAGGCCGGATACGTGCTCCCGCGGACAAAAATAGACCGGGTGCTGCTAGCATCTTCGCTGCAGGGATGCCATTGTTCGAGGTGTTCAAGGTGAATCATGCATTCGTTCCCAATATAGTATAGATTATGGCACGAGGAAGAACGTTGGGGATGTGTGCATAGTTTGAAGTAGTAGAAATGCAGTGAGGAGTTGTTGGTTTGGGATAGAAGATATTCCACCCCTGTACAAACTCGAAAAAGGAGCCTGGTGATAAAGACCATGGTGGTAACACGCTAAGCAAGCAATTATCTTTTTACCTCTTTTTAATCCTTGGAGACTGACATTTCTAAATGCGTATTCTAAGGCGTAGAAAG
The DNA here is from genome assembly GCA_034440575.1 of Imbricaverruca yamaguchii. Taxonomy (NCBI): domain Eukaryota; kingdom Metazoa; phylum Arthropoda; class Thecostraca; family Neoverrucidae; genus Imbricaverruca; species Imbricaverruca yamaguchii. The sequence continues at coordinate 80,978 of JAOTOL010001518.1, forward strand.
TAGTTGCTGCGTGCAGTTTTAATCTTCTACTTGCATCAAAGATCATTTTAACATCCATAAGTACATTTTGAAGATGTAAATAAAGGAGGATGACGGAAAAATTGATTGCAGTCGTGGTCAGCAATGTCGTGCATGTGCTGGTTCTGGTTCGGTCATAGACATGACTGGTGGTATTGGATGCCATTCAAGCCATTATCTTGATATCATAGAAAACACTAGATAATGGTATTTAATCAACTAGTATGTTTAACAATATGCAGCACCATTGTACTATCCAGTATGTATATTCGATAGTGTTTCCATAACTGACGGTATTCAATGATATTCAGGCATGGCTCATGGTATTTGATGGCATCCGGATATTGTGGACGGTATTCGATGATATCCGGAATAATAGGCGGTATTCGGTGGTGCTCTGGAACAGTAGGCGGCATTCGGTGGTGTCCGGGAAAAGTATGCGGTATTCGCTGGTGTCCCGGAACAGCAGGCGGTATTCGCCGGTATCCGAGTGCCTCCCAAGTCGTCTGGCGGCAGCCTGGATTACCTGATCCTAGTCAGCTACATCGCCCAGCTGTGCGTCATCCCACGCCCGTCCGCGGGCTGGAGGTGCGTTAGAGATGCGCATGCGCCGGCTGCTGGGGACGCTGGCCGGCCGTCTGCCTGCGGTCAGCCGGCGGATGATCCGCTAGTCTCGACATTGAGGATGTCCGGGATAGTCAGGATAGTGATGTCAACTGGCGGTGGTGTCGGCTGTGTTTGCCGCTTCCACTGGCGGTGGTGTCCGCTGTGTTTGCCGCTTCCACTGGCGGTGGTGTCCGCTGTGTTTGCCGCTTCCACTGGCGGTGGTGTCCGCTGTGTTTGCCGCTTCCACTGGCGGTGGTGTCCGCTGTGTCTGCCGCTTCCACTGGCGGTGGTGTCCGCTGTGTTTGCCGCTTCCACTGGCGGTGGTGTCCGCTGTGTTTGCCGCTTCCACTGGCGGTGGTGTCCGCTGTGTTTGCCGCTTCCACTGGCGGCGGTGTCCGCTGTGTCTGCCGCTTCCACTGGCGGTGGTGTCCGCTGTGTTTGCCGCTTCCACTGGCGGTGGTGTCCGCTGTGTTTGCCGCTTCCACTGGCGGTGGTGTCCGCTGTGTTTGCCGCTTCCACTGGCGGTGGTGTCCGCTGTGTTTGCCGCTTCCACTGGCGGTGGTGTCCGCTGTGTCTGCCGCTTCCACTGGCGGGTGTCCGCTGTTTTGCCGCTTCCACTGGCGGTGGTGTCCGCTGTGTTTGCCGCTTCCACTGGCGGTGGTGTCCGTGTGTTTGCCGCTTCCACTGGCGGTGGTGTCCGCTGTGTTTGCCGCTTCCACTGGCGGTGGTGTCCGCTGTGTTTGCCGCTTCCACAGGCGGTGGTGTCGGCTGTGTCTGCCGCTTCCACTGGCGGTCGTGTCCGCTGTGTTTGCCGCTTCCACTGGCGGCGCTGTCCGCTGTTTCTGGTGCCTCCATTGGCGGGTTGGAGAAACTTGGCTGGATCTCGTTGAAAAACAAAATAATGGGAACCCATCCAGTTCGTTGTTAAATGTGTACTTGGAATAGCATAATGGGAAGTGTTGCATCCGTACTCCACGTATTCAACATACATTGTGAAATAACTATGGATAAAGTGTGTCCCGACTTCGATAACTCTTGACGTATGCCATTGCTCACCAAGTGCTTTGAGCAGGTGCGTACCAGGCAGAAGGAGTGCACCAGTGCAGAAAGTGTGACCTAAGTACCTTACCCCAGTTCACATCCAGTACCTTAAACACGTCCACGACCTGATGCACGCCCACGACCACGACCTCAATGACGTGAGTGGCCAAGCAAGGTGTGGACGCGAGCTCAGTTTTGTCGGGCTCGATACTGCCGCGCGGTCGTCACCACATAGCGGACAATTAAGCTGATCCAGCCGACAAGTCTGTTGGTGGTCCGGCGAGGTTGTGACCAGGTGGCGCGTGGTTGGTGGTCCGGCGAGGTTGTGACCAGGTGGCGCGTGGTTGGTGGTCCGGCGAGGTTGTGACCAACAGGTGGCGCGTAAGTCGATGCCGACGGTGCATTGGCGTCGCTCGGGTCAGCGGGAGTCGATTTGAGCCGGGTTGGCATCACCAGCGTGATCGGCGGCCGACTGTGGGGGCGCGGCTCGTGCCTGTGTGTGACCGCAGCGGTGGAACCGGCCGACTCATCGGAAACGGCGTGTCCGCCGCGTCGCCAGCTGACGGCCAGAGTGGCGCGGTTCATGGTCAAGATCAGCGCCTGCTCAAGGTCACGGCCGGCCGTGATGGTGGTCAGCACCAGCCTCTGTTCATGGTCAAGATCAGCGCCTGCTCAAGGTCACGGCCGGCCGTGATGGTGGTCAGCACCAGCCTCTGTTCATGGTCAAGATCAGCGCCTGCTCAAGGTCACGGCCGGCCGTGATGGTGGTCAGGACCAGCCTCTGTTCAGGGTCAAGATCAGCCCCTGCTCAAGGTCACGGCCGGCCGTGGATGGTGGTCGCGAGGACCAGCCTCTGTTCAGGGTCAAGATCAGCGCCTGCTCACAGGTGCACGTGGTGGGGCCGGCCGTGAGGTGGTGGTCAGGACGTTGCGTTGACGGCCGGTCTGTTCAGGGTCAAGATCAGCGCCTGCTCAAGGTCACGGCCGGCCGTGATGGTGGTCAGCACCAGCCTCTGTTCATGGTCAAGATCAGCGCCTGCTCAAGGTCACGGCCGGCCGTGATGGTGGTCAGGACCGGCCTCTGTTCAGGGTCAAGATCAGCGCCTGCTCAAGGTCACGGCCGGCCGTGATGGTGGTCAGGACCAGCCTCTGTTCAGGGTCAAGATCAGCGCCTGCTCAAGGTCACGGCCGGCCGTGATGGTGGTCAGGACCAGCCTCTGTTCAGGGTCAAGATCAGCCCCTGCTCAAGGTCACGGCCGGCCGTGATGGTGGTCAGGACCAGCCTCTGTTCAGGGTCAAGATCAGCCCCTACTCAAGGTCACGGCCGGCCGTGATGGTGGTCAGCACCAGCCTCTGCTCAGGGTCAAGATCAGCCTCTGCCCAAGGCCAGAATCAGCCTCTGCTCAAGGCTACGTTCGGTCGTGCTGCTCGACAGGATCAGCCTCTGTCTGGTGTCGGTATCAGCTCCTGTCTGGTGCCGGTATCAGCTCCTATCTGGTGTCGGTATCAGCTCCTGTCTGGTGTCGGTATCAGCTCCTGTCTGGTGTCGGTATCAGCCTATGTCTGGTGTCGGTATCAGCTCCTTTCTGGTGTCGGTATCAGCCTCTGTCTGGTGTCGGTATCAGCTCTTGTCCGGTGTCGGTATCAGCTATTGTCTGGTGTCGGTATCAGCCTCTGTCTAGTGTCGGTATCAGATCTTGCCTGGTGTCGGTATCAGCTCTTGTTTGGTGTCTGTATCAGCCTCTGCCTGGTGCCTGTATCAGCCTCTGTCTGGTGTCGGTATCAGCTCTTGCCTGGTGTCGGTATCAGCTCTTGTTTGGTGTCGGTATCAGCCTCTGTCTGGTGTCGGTATCAGCCTCTGTCTGGTGTCGGTGTCAGCTTCTGTCTGGTGTCGGTATCAGCTTCTGTCTGGTGTCGGTATCAGCTCCTATCTGGTGTCGGTATCAGCCTCTATCTGGTGTCGGTATCAGCTCCTGTTTTGGGACAGGATCAGCCATGTCCAGGGCTAAGAACAGACCCCCGCCCAGTCAGAAGCAGCCCTGATCGGGGCTGGGATCAGTCTGGGGCCAGCGTCATGGCCCTCGTCTTCCAGAAATCGACACGGGCGCCAACTGACCGTGTAGTCGGCGCGCCCTTAAACCCAAATAATCAATCCCGGAAATCGACGTTCGAAAACTCCATAAACGCACTATGCAATGAGAGCGGAGGGAGGCAATACGATGGAGGTCTTGCATGCAAGCGTCAGCCAGTTGCATAATGGGCATGCGCTGCGGCTATTACTGGTCTGGTATGGCCATGTGTGTGTGCATGTCGCCGTGTTTGGGCTGCACGTCCTCTCGTCACGGCCGTTGTTGGTCTGGTATGTCCTCTGTATGTCGATATGTCGCCGTTGTTGGTCTGGTATGTCCTCTGTATGTCGATATGTCGCCGTGGTTGGTCCGGTATGTCCTCTGTATGTCGATATGTCGCCGTTGTTGGTCTGGTATGTCCTCTGTATGTCGATATGTCGCCGTTGTTGGTCTGGTATGTCCTCTGTATGTCGATATGTCGCGGTGGTTGGTCCGGTATGTCCTCTGTATGTCGATATGTCGCCGTTGTTGGTCTGGTATGTCCTCTGTATGTCGATATGTCGCCGTGGTTGGTCCGGTATGTCCTCTGTATGTCGATATGTCGCCGTTGTTGGTCTGGTTGTCCTCTGTTGTCGATATTCGCCGTTGTTGGTCTGGTTGTCCTCTGTATGTCGATATGTGCCGTTGTTGGTCTGGTTGTCCTCTGTATGTCGATATGTGCCGTTGTTGGTCTGTATGTCCTCTGTATGTCGATATGTCGCCGTTGTTGGTCTGGTATGTCCTCTGTATGTCGATATGTCGCCGTTGTTGGTCTGTATGTCCTCTGTATGTCGATATGTCGCCGTTGTTGGTCTGGTATGTCCTCTGTATGTCGATATGTCGCCGTTGTTGGTCTGGTATGTCCTCTGTATGTCGATATGTCGCCGTGGTTGGTCCGGTATGTCCTCTGTATGTCGATATGTCGCCGTTGTTGGTCTGGTATGTCCTCTGTATGTCGATATGTCGCCGTTGTTGGTCTGGTATGTCCTCTGTATGTCGATATGTCGCCGTGGTTGGTCCGGTTGTCCTCGTTGTCGTGTGCCGTTGTGGTTGGTGGTATGTCCTCTGTATGTCGATATGTCGCCGTTGTTGGTCTGGTATGTCTCTGTATGTCGATATGTCGCCGTTGTTGGTCTGGTATGTCCTCTGTATGTCGATATGTCGCCGTTGTTGGTCTGGTATGTCCTCTGTATGTCGATATGTCGCCGTTGTTGGTCTGGTATGTCCTCTGTATGTCGATATGTCGCCGTTGTTGGTCTGTATGTCCTCTGTATGTCGATATGTCGCCGTTGTTGGTCTGGTATGTCCTCTGTATGTCGATATGTCGCCGTGGTTGGTCCGGTATGTCCTCTGTATGTCGATATGTCGCCGTTGTTGGTCTGGTATGTCCTCTGTATGTCGATATGTCGCCGTGGTTGGTCTGGTATGTCCTCTGTATGTCGATATGTCGCCGTTGTTGGTCTGGTATGTCCTCTGTATGTCGATATGTCGCCGTTGTTGGTCTGGTATGTCCTCTGTATGTCGATATGTCGCCGTTGTTGGTCTGGTATGTCCTCTCGAGTGCATAAGCTGGAACAGCAAATCAGTCTTGAGGCTCTGTGGGCTCAGACTATTATGATCTTGAGAAAAGTATATTGCATATGCTATTTTGTGAGCAATGTTGCATTCCTTATGTACTTGAGAACGCGATGAAGTTGGATTATTGGTCCGAATTTAATCTTATTAAGAATATATGCTCCAAAAAAGGAGAATCGGAAATGCGGTTGTAAAACTCCGGATCACTAGCAGAGAAAGAAATAATATGGAGAACTCATAGTTGTTATTCTCTTAGCGTAGTTCGTGTTTGGGAACCTGGGCACTGTATCTACCTATGAAATATGATTTATCCCAACTGCTGAAAGTTGTGCATAATTTATTCTCTACACTTCATTTCTGAGAAGTAGGAGGTAGATTCGCTTGCGTAAAATGTGCGCGCAACAGTGATGTACTCGGGGTGAAGACGTGAAACGTTGAGCCACAACACCGCTCTGGTGTTGGGGTGTGTGTGAGGGGAGCTCAAACACCGCTCTGGTGTTGGAGTGTGTGTGTGGGGAGCCCCAACACCGCTCTGGTGTTGGGGTGTGTGTGAGGGGAGCCCAAACACCGCTCTGGTGTTGGAGTGTGTGTGTGGGGGGGGGTGAGCCCCAACACCGCTCTGGTGTTGGGGCTGGTGTGTGAGGGGAGCCCAAACACCGCTCTGGTGTTGGAGTGGGTGTGGGGGGAGCCCAAACATCGCTCTGGTGTTGGAGTGTGTGTGTGGGGGGAGCCCCAACACCGCTCTGGTGTTGGGGTGGGTGTGTGAGGTGAGCCCAAACACCGCTCTGGTGTTGTGGCTGGTGTAAGAGGGAGCCCAAACACCGCTCTGGTGTTGGGGTGTGTGTGGGGGGAGCTCAAACACCGCTCTGGTGTTGGAGTGTGTATGTGTGGGGGAGCCCAAACACCGCTCTGGTGTTGGAGTGTGTGTGTGGGGAAGCCCATCATTGCTCTGGTGTTGGGGTGGGTGTGTGGGGGGAGCCCATCACTGCTCTGGTGTTGGGGTGTGTGTGTGAGGGGGAGCCCAACACCGTCCGGCTGTTTGCCGCCGTGCTCTTACCGGGCAGTTGGACAGACCGTGACGTGACGGTGAGTGCCCCCTTCCCATCCCCGTGCGGGGCAGTTGGACAGACTGTGACGTGACGGTGACCGCCCCCTTCCCATCCCCGTGCGGGGCAGTTGGACAGACTGTGACGTGACGATGACCGCCCCCTTCCCCCCCCGTGCGGGGCAGTTGAACAGACTGTGACGTGACGGTGACTGCCCCTTCCCTCCCCGTGCGGGGCAGTTGGGCAGACTGTGACGTGACGGTGATCGCCCCTTCCCCTCCCCGTGCGGGGCAGTTGGACAGACTGTGACGTGACGGTGACCGCCCCCTTCCCCTCCCCGTGCGGGGCAGTTGGACAGACTGTGACGTGACGGTGACCGCCCCCTTCCCCTCCCCGTGCGGGGCAGTTGGACAGACTGTGACGTGACGGTGACCGCCACCTTCCCCCCGTGCGGGGCAGTTGGACAGACTGTGACGTGACGGTGACCGCCCCCTTCCCCTCCTCGTGCGGGGCAGTTGGACAGACCGTGACGTGACGGTGACCGCCCCCTTCCCCTCCCCGTGCGGGGCAGTTGGACAGACCGTGACGTGACGGTGACCGCCCTGTGGAGGGCTAAAGTAATGGTTTTTCGTTAGGTGTGAGATGTCGAAACGAGCCCAGTAAGATGTCAGAATTTGCCATGGAGTGAGTGTCATTAAAATGATTTGATGCCTTTCGGACTCAAATTTGAGCCAATGGTGGAGGTACTGTACCTATTTGTGACAGGGTGAAAAATACCAATGATATAGACTGGTACTATACACCATATCACGTTATAGCTAATTATTTTGCCTTATATTGCGTTCCGAACTGTTTCGTGAATCACTATTCCTGATCAAGAGCATTTATATGATGCTAATACACGATATATAATGTTAGAAAGGAGACGAAAACTTCATCAGCCTGCACCAAGGAGCAGGATGTCTATTGAGTGTTCAGAAAGTGGTATTTTCCATCCTATTTGACGAATGATTTATACACTGGCAGCTCGTGTACCGCCGATGTGTGTTCTACTCACGGGCTAAACTGTTCACGCGCCTACCTCCGGGCGCGCGGATGGTGTTTTCAGCCCGAAACCGAAAGTGGTGCTTTTCTCTTCTGTGATTGGTGGCCCGCCGCCTGATCGGTGCGATAATTTGGCGAATCGTCTCTGGTCGTCAGTGGCGGACAACTTTTACGGTTGTGGCGCCGTCTGTACGTGTTGTGAAAGAGCTGTCCGCTTCTCTTGACGCCACCACTCAGTAGTGGTGATCAGTGCAGGGGGTGTCATCTGTGCGTGTTGTGAAAGAGCTGTCCTGACGCCACCACTCAGTGTAGGAGGGAAGTTCAGTGGTAGGATGCTCGTCCCTCCACCCGCGAGGTTGTGCGTTCAAGTCCCACTTGTCGCCAGTCTCGGACTCCGGCAACGCTGTGTCGTCAGAGATGGGCGACGCTGTGTCGTCAGAGATGGGCGACGCTGTGTCACCAGAGATGGGCGGCTCTGTGTCGAGAGACCAGCGACGCTGTGTTGTCTGAGATGGGCGACGCTGTGACGCCAGAAACGGGCGACGCTGTTTCGCGAGGGACCAGCGACGCTGTGTCGTCAGAGATGGGCAACGCTGTGTCACCGGAGGTGGGCGACGCTGTGTCGTCAGAAATGGGCGACGCTGTGTCGCGAGAGACCAGCGACGCTGTGTTGTCTGAGATGGGCGACGCTGTGTCGCCGGAGGTGGGCGACGCTGTGACGCCAAGGCGGTCGTCGACGCGTCCTAAAGCCATCAGCAGGCCGAGAGCTGGCGCCCGCTAGCGTGATACCATCAGATTACCCGGAGAGAGGTCGGGATCAGACTCCAACAGTGGTCCGGCGAAGTCGATCGGAGAGGAGAGCCTTTGCGTCGGATTATCGTAGCCCAGCGAGAAGTTAAGTGCCGTCATTTTCACGGACAAGCGCGATTCTCTCGCATATGCAAATCCTTTCAAATCTTCGGAATCTTCACACCTCAGCAGGTGTCGCTGCTCGCTGCCCAAGTCAGGTTTTTCCAATGTGCTGCTGAATGTGATCTGCGCTGGCGTCGATTACGGAATGTCGGGTTTCGGTTCTTCAACAAGAACGCTGTAAATCATGGGACTATCTAGTCTTCTGAATTATATCGTTCTGAATGTGCTTCCAATAAGTGTTTGTTCGGCTCTATTAGCCCGTCATGCCGCAGTGTCCTAAAATTATTTCACCATTAACTGTGCGGATGAAGAAAGAAGTTGCTTGGGAATAGTGGAAGACTGGAAGAAAATAAAGGATCGTCACTTAAGGATTCAAAACGTGGAATTCCTTTCACTTCAGTCACATGCATTTTACATTATTTAGCAGTCGTGTGTATAATGGCTGCCCACACATGGCAAAATGGTAAAAACCTAAGGCAAGGATGAAATAGCACAATTCCATTAACTGTGAATTTTCCAGGCCGCATGGTCAATTATTTTACACTGCGTCATGGTGAGGTATGTCGAGGTTCACGCCAGCAATGTTCCGGCCGTCGCACGTAATTTACACTGCTTACTGGGAGGTGAGTTGGCTAGATCGTGCAGATCGACTACGGTTGCCGCAAGTGTTGTTTTTACACATAAAAGTGGCACTGTATATTTGGCGTCACAAACAGCTTAGCGGTCAGGCTGGGCGTTATGGCACCTGGATGTCCTGTATATGTGTAGGTGTGGTGGTAAACAGTACGCCTCTTCATGGGCGCTCAATGGTCACGCTTCGCAGCGCCCTTAAACCCAAGTAACTAGCTGTATGCCTATGTAGGATGTTAAGATGTTGGGACGCTCCGCCTGGCCGGCGAGCTATGTGTGACGCCAGCGGTAACTACGTGTGCTGGGAAACAGCACACGTATGCAGGATATTCAGGTGGCAGGTCTTGCCCGGTGTTCGGCGTGACTGCCAAGCTATTTGTGCCGCCAATAGTACCACCGGCCATTGTTCCCGGCTCAGCATCCAAGTGATCTCTTTTCATCACATAAAGTACGTCAGCTATCAGCCAAGAGGAACTCCGAACCTTAGGTTCTTTTACGACGCATTCAACCGCTAGGCTATATGGCGTCGCCAACCTCTCACACCGATTGGTCACGGGTGGACTCGGTGAATGCTGTTGGTTGTGAGATCCGAACACACAATCGTGCGATCAAGAGTCCGACGCTCTACCCACTGAGCCACCTCCGCCCCACCAAGAATTAAAAAAAATCCTTTCTAGTCCTTCCTAGCAGCCACCTTGGAAACTCGATGGCTACAGCCGCCGCACATCCCTCACGAGCGAATGGCATCGTGTATTGGGGCTGTCGCGGAGTGTGTGGCTCCAGACACAGCCCCGATCTGCCGAAAATGTGTGGTGCTGTTCAGGGCGAGGGTATCGATGTGGAAAACCCGATGAAAAGCAAACCGACCGCCGCCCGAACATGCTAACGCCTATCTTGGTGTAAGCCATGTGGAGAATGTGTGATAGCTAGTCGCATGATGTTTCCGGGAATTGATATTCGGATATTCACTCTCGTGCCAGTGTCGGTATGATAATTAGGGTGTATCAATCGTGGATGGAGATCACGGGTGGGTCGGGGGACCCGACCCACCCCTGGACTGGTGCCCTGCTAATGGTAGGTTGTAGCTTTTGTATTCAATTGCAAAATGTGTCCTGAAACTAAGGAAACCCCCTTCACTTGATGAGAGATCTCAGTTTCCAGGCGGTAAGGCCATACTTTGGTATCGGATCGAAAGGTACATGACATTTTTGGGGGCTGGGCGATCAGAAGCACATGGTAGCCGATTTTTTGAAGGATAATTGATTCCACCCTTCGTCGGGCGATTTAAATATTTCCCATTGAAAACGGCGCTGCCACCTTAGGGAAAGTCATGCCAATATAAATCCCTTGGTTTAATTCTCTACTTTGTAAAACCGTTTTCAGAATCCTTTCAGTGAGCCAGGTTGATTGATATATAGTAGATCTTTGTCGCTAATAAGCTGGTATAAATATTGACGGGAGCGTAGTTTCGCCATCCATACCGGTCAGTTAGTCGCGATGTGCGCGCTTGTTATCCCCCACCCAGGGTCCGACTGCCTCTCGTGCTGCCGCTGGGTTATCGGCACACGCTGCTGCTCCTGACGCCGTCCTCTGTCACACGGCTGTCCTCCGTCACACGGCTGTCCTCCGTCACACGGCTGTCCTCCGTCACACGGCTGTCCTCCGTCACACAACTGTCCTCCGTCCACAGCTGTCCTCCGTCACGGCTGTCTCCGTCCACGGCTGTCCTGTCACACAATGCTCGTCACAAGCTGTCCTCGACACGGCTGTCCTCCGTCACGGCTGTCCTGAGGCTGCCCGACAAGCTGTCCTCCGTCACACAGCTGTCCTCCGTCACGGCTGTCCTCCGTACACGCTGTCCTCCGTCACACGTGTCCTCGTCCACGGCTGTCATCTGTCATACGGCTGTCTCGTCACACAGCTGTCCTCCGTACACGGCTGTCCTCCGTCACACGGATGTCCTCGTCACACAGCTTCCTCCGTCACAAGCTGTCCTCCGTCAACAGCTGTCCTCCGTCACACGGCTGTCCTCTGTCCACGGCTGTCCTCCGTCACACGGCTGTCCTCCGTCACACGGCTGTCCTCCGTCACACGGCTGTCCTCCGTCACACGGCTGTCCTCCGTCACACAGCTGTCCTCCGTCACACGGCTGTCCTCCGTCACACGGCTGTCCTCCGTCACACAGCTGTCCTCCGTCACACAGCTGTCCTCCGTCACACGGCTGTCATCTGTCACACGGCTGTCCCCGCACACCGGGCTCCTCCGTCACACGGCTGTCCTCCGCACACGGCTTCCGGGGCCCCTCCCGTCACAGCTTCCTCGTCACAGCTGTCCTCCGTCACACGGCTTCCTCCGCTTGTGCTTCCTCCTACTTCCTCCGCACGGCTGTCCTCCGTCACACAGCTGTCCTCCGTCACACAGCTGTCCTCCGTCACACGGCTGTCCTCTGTCACACGGCTGTCCTCCGTCACACGGCTGTCCTCCGTCACACGGCTGTCCTCCGTCACACGGCTGTCCTCCGTCACACGCCCCCGCACACAGCTGCCTCCGTCACACGGCTGTCATCTGACACGGCTGTCCTCCGTCACACGGCTGTGCTTCCTCCTTCCTCTCGCTTTCCGTCCGTTCTCGTGCTGTCCTCCGTCACACGGCTGTCCTCCGTCACACAGCTGTCCTCCGTCACACGGCTGTCCTCCGTCACACGGCTGTCCTCCGTCACACGGCTGTCCTCGTCTTAGTATTGATGTTGCCGATAAACGTGACCCGAGATCAGTGCGTAGGACGAGATCCCTCGGCCTTGTATTGCTCGCTCCCCCCCCGCGGACTGTGTCTCGCCTTAGGCGCAGTTGCGTACTCGCTGTTCGGGGGGGGGAGGACACGCAGCAGCTCCTACTTCTGTTGTGTGCGTAAGAGAGATATCAACGGTGGTACGTATATAGAGGCATATGATAGAATGAAGGCGAAGTAGCAGTGAACATTTTCAAGGCCTCTTGCCAACGAACAAGGACATAGTAAATTGTGTTCTATTGTGTATCGGTCTGCAGCCTGACATGCCGACAAGGCGACAAAGTCGGACGAGTCCGATGCGGCAGGGAATGTGCGACGAGCACAGACAGTGCGAGCGAGAGAGGGAATATCCACCTTCTCGATCGTCACCGCCGACGGAAAGGTAGTGGACTGCTACAACGGGTACCAAGGCGCAAGTAAAGCCCTGAAAGGCCGTAGAGCAGATGACAAGGTGCAAATAAAGCACAAGTCATTCCTCATCGGGCTGTTGATGTTTGTCGGTGTGGGTGGAGGCGTTTCGGAAGCTGAAATGCAGTTGTAGTTGCTGGGGTGTCGGTAGCTCAGTGGATAGGCTGAGCGCCTGGCGTGCCATAGGTACGGGGTTCGTTTCCCCGCGATGCCCGCCCTTCCTGCCAGGGCGAGAGGCAGGCGACGCCATATGGCCTCAATTGCTGAGTGCGTCGTAAAGCCACAATACAACCCAATCCAGGTGAGTTGGTGGCGTGGGGCGGCGCATTGGTTGGCGGGCTCAACTGGTGCTGTCAGCCGCCAATAGCAAACAAATCAATGCTCTGCTTCGCACACCATGCGGCTAAGTGGACGAGTAGCCTAGGGGTAGGTTATTCGTCTCACATTCGACAGGTTGTGGGTTCGAGTCTCACCTGCCGCTACTCTTCGCCCGCGACCAATCGGCGTGAGAGATTGGCGACGCTGCATGACTCAACCAATAACCAACCAACCAACCAACCAACCAACCAACCCTGCGGCCACCACTCCAGTCGGCACATCTCTCCTATCGGCACCCCCTTGTCACGCGGTGCAATGCTGAGAGGTGGGCAGCAGTTGATCGTGGTGGACACGTGGACCGACATGATTACTACCGTGGCAGTGTATTTTGTCGGTGGCAAGATGTGGCACCGACTGATCCTGATTTCCGCACCGATTAATTTCCGCCACTGCGGAAGTTAGTTCGACATGTCCTTCGCGGCTATCAACTTATCATGTATTGTATTAATCCAGCAATGACGTGCAGGTCATATGTGGTCACTTTGTATGGTCATGTGTGTGCATTTTGTATGTCGGTGATTGTGAGTACGGCAATGGCCGCACCCTCGTGAGGCATGCCGCTGCCACGCTGAGCACGTGGCCGAAATGAGTAGCAGGAAATGCGGTATAATCTCCAGGTGGGCGCCCGGTTACGAGCTCCCAACCGTGGGAATTCCCCAGGTGGTTTGAGAACGCTCTGGAATTGGTGACGCAGGCAGTGGAATGAATCGGAAGCTGTGTGCTATGCTATGTATAAGGGAATAGACAGCTATGTTCACAAGCGAAACTAGGGGGGGGGAAGATGCATTTAAAAAAAACTGAAACGTTTCGTTGGAGAATTAACGAATTGTTCAAGGAGGACAATTTCTTCGGCAATCCTACCTGAAAGCGAGAGAGAGAGAGAGAGAGAGAGGGCAGACATAGGAATACTATTAGAGTTGCTGTCAGTTGAGGGGAAAAGAAGTCAGATTAAGTATCAGACGGTGGAGTGTGGAAGGTGGGACTGTAGCGCGATAGTTCCGCCATTGCAGGCGACCTGAGATCACCGACCCCGGCCGCAGTGCTGTGACGGTCACGGCCGATGGCACCGGCGCTCTGCCCCACCGCTCCCATCCGCTCTGTCCCACCGCTCCCATCCGCTCTGTCCCACCGCTCCCATCCGCTCTCTTCGCCGCTCCCATCCGCTCTCTTCGCCGCTCCCATCCGCTCTCTTCGCCGCTCCCATCCGCTCTCTTCGCCGCTCCCATCCGCTCTCTTCGCCGCTCCCATCCGCTCTCTTCGCCGCTCCCATCCGCTCTCTTCGCCGCTCCCATCCGCTCTCTTCGCCGCTCCCATCCGCTCTCTTCGCCGCTCCCACCGCTTCTCTTCGCCGCTCCCATCCGCTCCCTTCGCCGCTCCCATCCGCTTCTCTTCGCGATCCTGCCGCCTCCCTTCGCCGCTTCTGTTGTCCCTGTAGACACTGTTAGCCGTCTGCTCCTCGCTGCTGTCCGTCTCCTCGCTGCTGTCCGTCTCCTCCCTGCTGTCCGTCTCCTCGCTGCTGTCCGTCTCCTCGCTGCTGTCCGTCTCCTCGCGGCTGTCCGTCTCCTCGCTGCCGTCCGTCTCCTCGCTGCCGTCCGTCTCCTCGCTGCTGTCCGTCTCTCGCTGCTGTCCGTCTCCTCGCTGCTGTCCGTCTCCTCGCTGCTGTCCGTCTCGTCGCTGCTGTCCGTCTCCTCGCGGCTGTCCGTCTCCTCGCTGCCGTCCGTCTCCTCGCTGCCGTCCGTCTCCTCGCTGCTGTCCGTCTCCTCGCTGCTGTCCGTCTCCTCGCTGCTGTCCGTCTCCTCGCTGCTGTCCGTCTCCTCGCTGCTGTCCGTCTCGTCGCTGCTGTCCGTCTCCTCGCGGCTGTCCGTCTCCTCGCTGCCGTCCGTTCCTCGCTGCCGCCCGTCTCCTCGCTGCTGTCCGTCTCCTCGCTGCTGTCCGTCTCCTCCCTGCTGTCCGTCTCCTCGCTGCTGTCCGTCTCTCGCGGCTGTCCGTCTCCTCGCTGCCGTCCGTCTCCTCGCTGCCGTCCGTCTCCTCGCTGCTGTCCGTTTCTCGCTGCTGTCCGTCTCCTCGCTGCGTCCGTCTCCTCCCTGCTGTCCCTCTCCTCGCTGCTTTCCTTCTCCTCCCCCTGTCCGTCTCCTCGCTGCCGTCCGTCTCCTCGCTGCCGCCCGTCTCCTCGCTGCTGTCCGTCTCCTCGCGGCTGTCCGTCTCCTCGCTGCCGTCCGTCTCCTCGCTGCCGTCCGTCTCCTCGCTGCTGTCCGTCTCCTCGCTGCCGCCCGTCTCCTCGCTGCTGTCTGTCTCCTCGCGGCTGTCCGTCTCCTCGCTGCCGCCCGTCTCCTCGTTGCCGCCGCCTTCTCTCCGCATCAGTCCAGTCCGGTCCTCCGATGGGAAGCCGGCTGCGTGGCGACTGGCATGCTCTGTCTCCGCCGTGAGATTCCGAGTTCAGGTCTCGTCAGTTGCCTGGGATTCGGCTTTTCGACAAAAGGCTGCGCGATCTGCGCCGCCGGCGAATCGTGCTGTGGGCGAACGTTCTGCTCTTCTCCAGAACTCTTCTGCGTCATCTTCCCCGAGGCTCCGGTGCCGGATTCCACGACGAACGGGTTCTTCCAGACTCGGCTAGCTCCGGACGTTGTCTCCGGTCAACGTGTGACCCCAGATGCCGTGCATCGGATCACCGCTCGGATCTCCGCCGCGAGTGGATGGACGCCTCCGGTGGACGCCTCCGGTGGATGCCTCCGGTGGATGCCTCCGGTGGATGCCTCCGGTGGACGCCTCCAGTGGACGCCTCCGGCGGATGCCTCCGGTGGATGCCTCCGGTGGACGCCTCCGGTGGATGCCTCCGGTGGACGCCTCCGGTGGATGCTCCGGTGGATGCCTCCGGTGGATGCCTCCGGTGGATGCCTCCGGTGGATGCCTCCGGTGGACGCCTCCGGTGGACGCCTCCGGTGGACGCCTCCGGTGGATGCCTCCGGTGGATGCCTCCGGTGGATGCCTCCGGTGGACGCCTCCGGTGGACGCCTCCGGTGGATGCCTCCGGTGGATGCCTCCGGTGGACGCCTCCGGTGGATGCGTCGATGGGTTCCGCGGCGGACTTGCGAGCTGACTGCGACGGGTGGAGTCGGTGGTCGGCCGGCGACTGATGGTGGTGGGGCCGCGACTGATGGTCGGCGGCAGGACCGCGACTGATGGTCGGCGGCAGGACCGCGACTGATAGTCGGTGGTCGGCCGGCGACTGATGGTCGGCGGCAGGACCGCGACTGATGGTCGGTGGTCGGCCGAGCGACTGATGGTCGGCGGCAGGACCGCGACTGATAGTCGGCGGCAGGACCGCGACTGATGGTCGGCGGCAGGACCGCGACTGATGGTCGGCGGCAGGACCGCGACTGATGGTCGGCGGCAGGACGCGACTGATGGTCGGCGGCAGGACCGCGACTGATGGTCGGCGGCAGGACCGCGACTGATGTGCGGCGGCAGGACCGCGACTGATGGTCGGCGGCAGGACCGCGACTGATGGTCGGCGGCAGGACCGCGACTGATGGTCGGCGGCAGGACCGCGACTGATGGTCGGCGGCAGGACCGCGACTGATGGTCGGCGGCAGGACCGCGACTGATGGTCGGCGGCAGGACTGCGACTGATGGTCGGCGGCAGGACCGCGACTGATGGTCGGCGGCAGGACCGCGACTGATGGTGGCGGCAGGCGACTGATGGTCGGCGGCAGGACCGCGACTGATGGTCGGTGGTCGGCCGGCGACTGATGGTCGGCGGCAGGACCGCGACTGATGGTCGGCGGCAGGACCGCGACTGATGGTCGGCGGCAGGACCGCGACTGATGGTCGGCGGCAGGACCGCGACTGATGGTCGGCGGCAGGACCGCGACTGATGGTCGGCGGCAGGACCGCGACTGATGTGCGGCGGCAGGACCGCGACTGATGGTCGGCGGCAGGACCGCGACTGATGGTCGGCGGCAGGACCGCGACTGATGGTCGGCGGCAGGACCGCGACTGATGGTCGGCGGCAGGACTGCGACTGATGGTGCGGCGGCAGGACCGCGACTGATGTGTCGGCGGCAGGACCGCGACTGATGGTCGGCGGCAGGACCGCGACTGATGGTCGGCGGCACGCGACTGATGGTCGGCGGCAGGACCGCGACTGATGGTCGGCGGCAGGACCGCGACTGATGGTCGGCGGCAGGACCGCGACTGATGGTCGGCGGCAGGACCGCGACTGATGGTCGGCGGCAGGACCGCGACTGATGGTCGGCGGCAGGACCGCGACTGATGGTCGGCGGCAGGACCGCGACTGATGGTCGGCGGCAGGACCGCGACTGATGGTCGGCGGCAGGACCGCGACTGATGTCGGCGGCAGGACCGCGACTGATGTCGGCGGCAGGACCGCGACTGATGCGGCGGCAGGACCGCGACTGATGGTCGGCCGGCGACTGATGGTCGGCGGCAGGACCGCGACTGATGGTCGGCCAGGACGACTGATGGTCGGCGGCAGGACCGCGACTGATGTGCGGCGGCAGGACCGCGACTGATGTGCGGCGGCAGGACCGCGACTGATGGTCGGCGGCAGGACCGCGACTGATGGTCGGCGGCAGGACCGCGACTGATGGTCGGCGGCAGGACCGCGACTGATGGTCGGCGGCAGGACCGCGACTGATAGTCGGCGGCAGGACCGCGACTGATGGTCGGCGGCAGGACCGCGACTGATGGTCGGCGGCAGGATGGTCGGGGCAACGACTGATGGTCGGCGGCAGGACTGCGACTGATGGTCGGCGGCAGGACCGCGACTGATGGTCGGCGGCAGGACCGCGACTGATGGTCGGCGGCAGGACCGCGACTGATGGTCGGCGGTGGCACGCGACTGATGGTCGGCGGCAGGACCGCGACTGATGGTGGCGGCAGGACCGCGACTGATGGTCGGCCGCGACTGATGGTCGGCGGCAGGACTGCGACTGATGGTCGGCGGCAGGACCGCGACTGATGGTCGGCGGCAGGACCGCGACTGATGGTCGGCGGCAGGACTGCGACTGATGGTCGGCGGCAGGACCGCGACTGATGGTCGGCGGCAGGACCGCGACTGATGGTCGGCGGCAGGACCGCGACTGATGGTCGGCGGCAGGACCGCGACTGATGGTCGGCGGCAGGACCGCGACTGATGGTCGGCGGCAGGACTGCGACTGATGGTCGGCGGCAGGACTGCGACTGATAGTCGGCGGCAGGACCGCGACTGATGGTCGGCGGCAGGACTGCGACTGATGGTCGGCGGCAGGACCGCGACTGATGGTCGGCGGCAGGACTGCGACTGATGGTCGGCGGCAGGACTGCGACTGATGTGCGGCGGCAGGACTGCGACTGATGGTCGGCGGCAGGACTGCGACTGATGGTCGGCGGCAGGACTGCGACTGCTGTGCGGACGACGGCCGGCTCGGCTCGACTATGCCGGCCGCCGCCGCACTCCTGCGGCTCGGCCCGACCCGGCGGCGGCTCCGCTGGCGGTCAGCCGGCCGGCATCGCCGCCGGCGTCTGCGAGCGGTACAGGCGGCGGGCCGCGCGTGGTCCGGCTCAGTAGCGCTGCCGCACCGGCACGTCCCAGACCGCCCCGCCTCCCGCCGCCCGCCGCCCGCCGCCCGCCGCCCCGCCAGCCGTCATTCGCCGTCCAGCCGCCCACAGCCCCGCCGTCGTCATGGGACACCACAGGCTCTGCACCTGCTGGATCTGCCGGAGCAAAGGTGAGCCCGGCCTTTGCCCAGCCGCAGCCTGCTGTACTGTGGTGACTGACTTCAGGTGTGTGACTGACGTCAGGTGGGTGACTGACGTCAGGTGTGTCTTCGTGGCGTCGGCGTTTTGGCTCACAATGGCAACGCAGCCGCCGTCGCCGGTGTCGCCGGTGTCGCCGGTGCCGGCTGTGTCGGTTGTGTGCGGTTGTGTCGGCTGTGTCGGTTGTGTCGGTTGTGTCGGTTGTGTGCGGTGGAGTTCCGTGGTGTGTCCGGTCAGTTGATGTCGAGGCAGAAATCACAGCCGGCGGTTTTCGGCCGGCTCTTTGCCCGCCGACGATGGCGTCCGCGTATCGTCGGCGCCGACGCACCGGCTGGCCGCCGGCGCACGTGGCGCGTGTGTGTGTGACCGTGTGGACACCCGGCGGGCACTCTGACAGAGACACGTGTGACTGATGCAATGGTGTGACCTTGTGCGTCACTGTGCGGTTGCGGCCGGTGGGGATGTTCACCGAACGGTGTTGTGTCAGGGTTGCGGTGCCAGGTGGTCGGCGTGGTGTGTCACGTGTTCAGTGTGGTTTAGAATCGTACCGAGACGGACGTTACGTGACGTCACGTTGCATGTGACGTGTGGGAGGTTGTGCAACACCCTGGGAACTCGAGTGTCCGCGGGTGAATGGCTGTCGGAAGCAGGAAGTGCTCGCAAAACAATGCCGCCCGGCGCCGCCCGGAGGAATTCGTGAGAGAATGGAACACGCCGATCATCGTGTCGGAGCCTTGCAAGAGTCTTCCTGGTTGAATAGGCGACCCGCGGCCATTGGTTCCCCGCTGCTGAGGTCAGCATTCGCTTAATCACAGTCGTGCCCTTGTAAGTGGCGAGTGGGCAGGTGGACTGCCTGAACCTCGGCCCGCGGTGCCGTCGTCCAGTCGCCTTCTGCAGGTGCAACGGCATGCTCGGCCTCTGGTGACTTGTTGAACTCTGGTCATGAACCCCGGCACGTCCGTGGCCGGGGGTGAGGTGAGGGATGGAGGTGCTCACTGTCGAGGGGTGACGGGGCCGCCTTGTGGATGGTCTCATGATGCGCCGTCACTGCCTTGTCACGAGGGATGTCACCCCGCGTCTGTCGCACCCTGCCTGGGCAACATCTGGCAAATGTGATTTATTCGCGGCTCAATTGTCTGTTGGCTGACCACGTTTGACAGGCGTCTCGTGGGCCTCCGGAGCAGCCGGGTGATGCGTTCTGTTCCATCATCTGCGGCGTAGGTGTCATTGTTTCGGGCGATATTGGTCCGATGAGCCATGCTCGGCCTGACCGGCGGCAGAGATGGCCGCGTGGAGGGGGCGGTGGGTGTGTGCGGGATCACCACACTCATGCTGACGCTGACGCGACCATCTCGTCCTGCACCTGGGGTCACCTGCGCGGTCCGTTTGCTTGTCCGTCTCTCCACCTCCCCTCGTCCCCCCCCCCCTCCGCTCGCCCACTCGTCACCCCCACGTCCCTCCCTCGCACGCGGATGGCTGATGAAAGGGCAAGCCGACGGTTCCGAGCTGCAGGCACACGTGCATGCCAGAGTGGCCGGCCGGCTGCAGCCGCTTCCGCGGCGTACGCGCCCCGGCCTGTCCAGCTCCTCTCACCCCGTGCCCTGGGCGCCGGCGGGCGCCGGGAAAGGCGGGTGCCGGGCGCCGATTGCCTAAGAGCGGCCGCCCCGCTGTCGTGCCGGTCCAAACGACCTTGCAAGGATTTCTCCGTGCGCGCCAGTGAGGGACCCGGGACGTGATGGAGCCGTGACGTGGAGACGTTCGTCTCGTGACCGCAGTATCTCGATGTCGAACCTCGCTGGCCGCTGGAGATTTGAGCCGTCACGTGGGGAGTCGCCCAGCCGCATGGTGTTCGCAGCCGCGCGCGTCGTACAAGAACCACGCGTCTCGCAGCAACGCTGGTACTGGGTGGTGTGCTGCAACAAGAGGACATTCGCTTGTTGCTATCGATCGCTTGAGGATCACCATCTAATATGAAGTGAGGACACTGACCGGATGGCTTCCGAAATTTATCGGCGGCATGATTGGCACGCAGTGATCCGGTGGCCGCTCATGGTGTGGCCTTGTCGACTGTCGCTCATTCCCGCATCTGGAACGCCATCGGCGGCAAAGTACGCCGTCGCAGCAAATGCTGCGTCGGAGAATCGCTCGCTTCTGCAGTCTGGTGACCCTCGGCGCGCTGCAGAAATAAACTGGCCGCCTGCTTCCACATCCCAGGCGCACCGTATCTTCCTCTCGTAAGCGGGTTAAGGTCACGCCGCCCGGAAGCGGCAATTCTTGCGCCGCCTGGTGCGGGGACACCGACCTCGGGTGGCGTTGTTGTTCCCGTCTCCCGCCTCCGTCCGTTAGGAATTCACTCGCGCTCCGGCCGTGTTTTGACCGCGCCTCGCATCTTCGGCGCGGGGGTGCCCGACTCCAACCAGGAAGTCGCGTGCGCTGGCTGTCTGCTCGGACCTCCTCCGAGGCGCGGCATCAAGATTGCCGGAGAGTGCCCGGGGAGCGCCGATCGGTGGACTGTTGCTGGGTGAGGTGGCGGTGCGGGGTTGTGTGCGTGCGGGGGTGTCGGGGGTGTCGGGGGCGTGACCGGTGACGGGGCGCGTGGCAACGCGCCGCAGGTGGCCCTGACGCCGGTCCTGCACGGCACGCGGATGAGTCACGAGCAGACCTTCACACACATAAATTCGCGGAAGCGGCAATTGCACGTCAGCGGCGGGATAAGTATGGCCGTCGCCGAGGTCAGTGCACGAGGCTGCGCTGGACACGACGTCTTCCTCAGTGGCGGTCGCGTCTTCACAGCCCAGGCGATGTGTCTCACCGCCCCGTGCCGTGAAGCCGTCGCCGGCCTGACGCCGGCGAGTATGCACCGGGGGTGGAAAATGCGGATAATTCTGGAACCGAAGTCCAGACCGCCCAGCATGCTGTGGCCAAGCCCAGTTGGGATGCGGTCAAAATGAACCGAAGGCAAGCCGACCACCGCGGTCTGTCCGATCTAAATACCATATAAAGACCGGTTTTAGTACATTTTTCAGAATATCAAGTAGTGCCGTTGTTTTTTATGTTTACTTAAGATCAAGTAAGCAGTTCATGTCATATCAGAACGTCCCATTCACTCCCAAAACATATATTGAAAATGTGTATTTTGTCAAGATTTCTTTTGTGTTGGCAGCTATTCATAGCAACAACACCATGGTTACGATACAATTGTTAAAGCACATAGATTAATACCAATTATTTAGCATGCTCCATACGAGGAAACAGGAAAACTACGATCGAGCTTTGTTTCATTCAGTAAAAATATAATGAGTCGACAGGCCGCTTGAAAGACCGGCATATATCCAAAAGACCAGCCAATTCGCCAACCTGTCCTGTTCGGCTTTTCTCACCATGCTCTCGACGGCTACATCTGCCACCTCTTGTGGACATCGTGTAGCGCTTGGCCCTTGTTGCACCGTCAGGGAGACACCTGGGGCCACTCGCCCTGTGCTCGCCGTTCGGGGAGGGGCTGGCTCCTGGCGACCGGCAAAAGGTCGCCCTCGGGGCGTTCGTGTCCGTGAAGGCTGCTCAGATGATCGGAGCCGCACCCGTCACGTCGCCAGCTTCATCTGCCGGCGCGCCGGGCCACTCTGCCTCCTCGCGGGGCAGCTCCGTCCTCAGCAGCGGACCAGACGTCAGGGCGGTCGTCGCGTGTCGTTGGCACACGCCTGGTGGTCCGAGCTCGCCCTGGCGGATGTGTAGCTCTGGCTCCCCGGGTGGATGTTACTCCTCTGGCGGATGTGTAGCTCTGACTCCCCGGGTGGATATTACTCCTCTGGCGGGTGTTACACCTCTGGCGGATGTTACTCCTCTGGCGGATGTGTAGCTCTGGCTCCCCGGGTGGATGTTACTCCTCTGGCGGGTGTTACACCTCTGGTGGATGTTACTCCTCTGGCGGACGTATAGCTCCGGCTCCCCGGGTGGATGTTACTCCTCTGGCGGACGTACAGCTCTGGCTCCCCGGGTTGATGTTGCAATCTGACATCTGACACCTCTGATGACGCCCTGACCCTGGCGCCCTCCGGTCGGCAATACGATCCCCATCGTCACCTTTTCCAGCGGGTGCTCAGCTGAGACGCCCGTCGTGCGGTCCAGAGGTTGCCGTGACGTCCTTCAGCGGACTCTGTGATCCTGACGCCGTCCCGTGGACCCTGCGACCCTGGCGCCCTCCGGACTAATCCCGCGACCCTGACGGGCGTTCTGCTGGATCCTGACTCGTTGTAGCGACACGCTGCGACAGTTACTTTATTCGTAAAATAAGGTGAAAGTTACCACTTGGATATCAAAACAACTGATGGAGGTGCAAACATTGATTCAAGTTTAAGTCTGAAAGACATCAAAGACACTTGAAATGACACTGATTCCATGACGAATTTCGACATCCTACTGTGCTGGTTTCGAATCTCACACCTAACGAAAAGCCAACATTTTAACACTGCGCTGCGACCCTGGCACCCTTCGGACTAATCCTGCGACCCTGACGCCTTCTGCCTGGGCCCTGCGACCGTGGCTCGTTCTGCCCGGCCTTGCGGACCTGGCGCCCCCGGTTGGTATGTTGCGGCACTGGCGCCCCTGACGTCCTCCCGGCGGGGCCGAAGCGCCCTCTGTTGGCGCCCTCTGTCGGGATGGTGGCTGACGGCTGACGGCTGACGGCTGACGGCCGGCCGACAGGAAGCGCGGTGGACGCGGCGCGCCGCTTCCGCCCGTCAGCGGGGCGGGTCAAGTTCAGACGGGGCGGCGCGTGACATTGACACAGTTTGCGGCTGGCTCGCGCGCGTGCTCCGTCTGTCCTGGCCGGCGCCGAAGATGGCCACTGTCTGTGGCCGGCGCGAGGTCAGCTCGCCTGGCGGCCGTGGCGCCTCCGCTGCGGAAGCGGTCGCCGTCGACGGTGGCGGTGGTGATGATGCGACAGAAGCTGATGGAGGAGCTGATGGATCTGAGGAGTTGAGGGGCTGATGGAGGAGCATCAGCGCGGAGGAGCTGATGGAGTGAGCGTGGCTGTGGCGGCGCTGTTTGTTGGTTGTTAGGTGTTGGTTGTTTGCTGTGGGCGGTGTTTTGGTAATCGTATGGTGGATGCCGCGGTTTTTGTGGTGGTGATCATGTCGCAGTGGTGGTGGCCCTGATGACCGTGACGATAGACGTGTGTGTGTTTGTGGCGGTGTCTCGGTGGCGGCTGTTGTTCATTTGATGGCGGATGTGCTCTGTGTGTACGTGATTGTTTCTTGGCCCTGTATGTGTTACTTACCCTTGCATGAGACTGATGCAACTGAGGAGTGACTTCGTAATGCAGTTGCCACAGGGCACGTCAGCTTCTGACGAAACGTGGGATGACCACGAGCCCGTTTTTGTCCGGTGCCTTTCCTTCACACCTTTCATGGAATGACCGTAAGCACGTGTTTGCGGGTGGGTGCCTGCCCTCCACATCCACCTTTCAATTTTCAAATAGAAGATTTCAAAGGAGTAAAATCCACTGTACTGTCTTTCACTGTAATGTTTTGAGATTAATATTCAGAGATGTCCAATTGGAGACAACGTTCTGGATCGTCTACCTTCCTATCCGGCCATGGCCTACCGTGACATGTCCTGACCATTCCGTCGTGTTCTGCCTGCCCGGTGTGTTCTGCTTATGCCGTGTGCTGTGTTCTGAGTCACCAATTCATTGTGTGCCGGGTTCTGTCGTGACGAATGTTAACCGTGAACAATCTGCTGTGGTTCGCAGGCCTGTCGTCTCGGCCCTTTCTGGAGGGAAGTCCCCGAGTATGAGGCCGTGTCCGCTCCTCATCCTCGGGTGACCCGACCCCGAGTCAGGTCACCGGAGCTCCGACAGATCAACAGCAACGGTAAACACCGCGCGTCAGCTGCCGCCGGATTTTTACGCGACTGCCAGCGTCAGATATAGGCGGTGGCAGCAGTGCATACGGGGGCACAATATTTCCGCCGCCACATATGCATATGTGGCAGCGGATTGTCGATTGTGGTGAGCGAACCGGCTGGTTTTGGGACGCGGTGCCGTCGTCACCGGCAGCCACCGGTTTTGGGGCGCGGTGCCGCTGAGTTCACCACCACTTCACCACCACCACCAGGTGCTGGGTTCGTAAATGGAAAGGTTAGCTTCTACAGCGGAGCTTTGGGAAATCTGAAAATCAAGGTCGAAAATGTGAGGACTCAGCCAGCTCGCTCACGATGCGATGGTGCGCCACGATCGTCGGAGCGATCGCCGGACGTTCGTGGCTGGGGCGTGTTCGCGTGTGATATCCATTCTGCCCGGCAGAGTGGTGCCAGGTTCTGGGCGGCGGAAAGAACTCGCGTGTGGCGTGAGAGGGTTTACTTCGGAAGGCATTACAACAGTGGCACGTCCGGAAGTGCATTTGATGATGGTGTCCTCGTGACAAGCGACAATCCGACCTTTTCGGTATCGCTTTAGCTTCGAATTTATGGGAAGCCTTTCACACCGTCGGTGTGAAGCTGGAGTACTTGTGGAAAAGCAGAAGGAAATATATAGTATGCAACCAATCGTAGCAATATTTTTATTTGTGCTTCTCTTGCTTGTTTCGTGATTGACGACACGTTATTGGCTTTGACTTCAAATAAATCGCACTGAGTGATTCTATCGTAACCAGGTAACTCCTACCGTTCAGTTATTGCTTCCTGGTTACTCTACTCGCAAACGAGATATGGATTGCCAATTGTTAAAAATATCAGCCAGAGTGTTGCCCAAGGCTCGGGAGACTGCATGTGTCATGTCAGTTTTTAAGTCTTGTCGCCGCGTTTGTTACACAAATTATTCGTCCTATGCCCCTCCTATCCAGCATCCAAGATTATTGTCATTATCATTGATTATCATCATTGAATATCCTTATCATTGATTATCAAGATCGCTATAATTGATTATCATTAGCGTTATCCAAGATCACGGAAAAGTGGACTGTACCCAGTTAAAAGTTCCTGTGGAAAAGTAATATTTTGACATACTCAAGGCACCTAGCTAGATACTTCCTAGCCAACCCCACGGAGAGCGTTCTGATTGACGTCGGATGGATCGTCAGAAGCAAGGACGAGGGTCTCATGTCGTTCATTACGGCCACAGACCTCAGTAAGGCATTCGACAGCGTCGATCACGGCGCTGGCCTGGGCAAGCTGGGCTGGTACGGCATCCCCCACAGGTGTGGAGCCATTTACGCGGCAGGAGTGAGGTTGTGCGAGATGGAGATTTTGCGAGACAGTGCCTAGAGCCCAGTTTTCCGGCGTCACGTGGGGTTCCTCAAGGTTCTCCTGTCGGTCCCTTCTTGTTTATTTCCCGTATCATATGCAGATGACACCCGAATTATTGGCCGAAGCCTCGTAGTCTCGTTCCACGTGGCGTGTTGTTCGCCTGTCCTGAGTCAGCGCGACACAACAGCAGCTCAGCCGTGTGCAGGGAGCAGCTGACCTTCCCGCCTGTGTGAACACCGTAATACGAAGGTATAACGATGTGTCACCTGTTCGCAAAGCCCCGGGATGTCTCGGACCGCCCTTAGTGGGCTTTCCCGTACAGGGCCCGCCCGGTGCGGGCTGCCCCGTACTTGGAACAATCTGCTGACTGGTGGCAGTGTGCACCTTAATTGCTGCACACACTGCCGCCCGGGTAGCGCAGTTGGTTGGAGCGTTGGTCTGCTCTGGTCTCCGCTGTTCTGGCGACACAGGGTTCGAGTCGCTTCGCGCGGTAGTGTTCAGCCTCCGGCCGGAGGGTCAGTTGGCAGCTGGCCCGATAAGGCCGAGGACGAGCTACCCGGCGGCCATGTCGGTGCATTGACGGCACGTTAAAATTTCGGTCTAAATTCTGCCGTTGAGCTGCAATTCATGGATCGGGTGGTGGGGCCAGTGTTCACGCAACAATCTCTGTTTAGCAATATGGCCCTGGTTCATAAAGCCATCTCAGCAAGAACTCGGATTAAATTGATTTTTGTTTTAGTTGGCACTTTCAGGTCCAGCCTAAGAGCTATGACATCTCAGAAACCGCCACAACGAATGGTGCTAGATATCAGCATTGTATCTACCTTGACCATTGTTCCCCCAAATAACTTTATTTATTTATTTGTATTAAACATTATATGCTACATGTATCACTATTGCACAATGACGTAATAATCTTGAATAGCCATGCAACATGCATGCCCATTGAATGCACAATCGATGTGCACATCC
>JAOTOL010001518.1:112500-217500 GCA_034440575.1 Imbricaverruca yamaguchii
GGCAGCACCTCTGTGAGGGACTCGAGGCGTGCGTATGCCGTCCATCTCTGAGATGCCGACATGGCTCCGTTTTGGACGCGCTGTCGGCAGCACCTCTGTGTCGGCCCACTGGAGACGCGCCTCTGTGTCGGCAGCGCCTCTGTGTCGCCCCACTGAAGACGCGCCGGCGGCAGCGCCTCTGTGTCGGCAGCACCTCTGTGTCGGCAGCGCCTCTGTGTCGGCCCACTGGAGACGCGCCGGCGGCAGCGCCTCTGTGTCGGCAGCACCTCTGTGTCGGCAGCGCCTCTGTGTCGGCCCACTGGAGACGCGCCGGCGGCAGCGCCTCTGTGTCGGCAGCACCTCTGTGTCGGCAGCGCCTCTGTGTCGGCAGCACCTCTGTGTCGGCAGCACCTCTGTGTCGGCAGCGCCTCTGTGTCGGCCCACTGGAGACGCGCCGGCGGCAGCGCCTCTGTGTCGGCAGCACCTCTGTGTCGGCAGCACCTCTGTGTCGGCAGCGCCTCTGTGGCGGCTCACTGGAGACGCGCCGGCGGCAGCGCCTCTGTGTCGGCAGCACCTCTGTGTCGGCAGCGCCTCTGTGGCGGCTCACTGGAGACGCGCCGGCGGCAGCGCCTCTGTGGCGGCCCACTGGAGACGCGTCGGCGGCAGCGCCTCTGTGTCGGCAGCACCTCTGTGTCGGCAGCGCCTCTGTGGCGGCTCACTGGAGACGCGCCGGCGGCAGCGCCTGTGTTGCAGCGGCACCACCTGTTTTTGTCCGTCCCGTTCCGTCTGGCCTGCTGCTCGGGGTCGGACGTAACGGTCGTCACGCTCGCCGTCATCGTTCACAACGCGCCGCGCCCCGAAACATCGAGATCGTTCCGAGCTCGGGAACATTCTCGGCTGGGCCGGACGCTGGCCGCTGGCCGCTGCCCGCTGCCCGCTGCCCGCTGCCCGCTTGCCGCCGGGCCGGCGGCGGTAAAAAGTCGCGACTCGTGAACACCGCGTCACTGCCGCTCGCCGCCCCCCGGCGGTCACGTGACCGTTCGGCCGCGCTGACACCGACGACCTCGATGACCCCGACGGCCGCCGGTGTGGTCGAGCTGTGAACTGAGCGGCAGCAGACGAGATCAGACGCTCACATTATGGAGCGGCACCGCGCCAGAGTTTGCACCTAACCACACGTGACGTGGTGATGAGGCAGACGGGCTGTTTCGGCTCAGGGCGCAGCGACTGCGTTGGCCACACAGCGCCCATCACGTGACGAGATCATTGTAGCCAGGTGTGGTGCAGTGACAAGTGGCCAGGTCAATTTAACCCCTTGTTATGCAGTGACACGTGACCAAGACATTATAGCCCGGTGCGATGTAGTGACACGTGACTAGGTTATCGTAGCCCGGTGTTATGTAGCGACACGTGACCAGGTCATTGTAGCCCGGTGTGATGTAGCGACACGTGACCAGGTCATCGTAGCCCGGTGTGATGTAGTGACACGTGACTAGGTTATCGTAGCCCGGTGTGACGTAGGGACACGTGACTAGGTTATCGTAGCCCGGTGTGATGCGGTGCGAAGTTAGAATACCTGCACCCTTTTCGAATACCCTTTTGTTCTAGTTCTCATGTTCTAAGCAATGCATGCTATTCATTGCTTTAGTCGGTATTCATGGGCGCAATATGATCATAGTTGTTGACGCGCCCTATAGCTGTTGTCCGTGGTGTAGTGCGCGCCAGTGCACGTCCGTGCATAGCCGGTGCGCACATGGTTCTGGAAAACACCGGTTTCGAGCCTGCTTCCCGCGTTGGGAACCGGTCCCGAATTCCGAATTCGTGTGGTTTTAAACCGCACTTCGACCGGCATCATTGGCACGTCTGTCGAGTTTCCTAACGACTTCGCGGCTCTCCGGCGGAGGAGAAATCGTCGCGCTGCAACGGCGCTGACGGAAACCGGTCGGCTGTGCTCTCTCCCCTCTCGTCCCGGTGTTGGATGCCCTCCCCCCTTCACTGTGCTCTCTCCCCTCTGGTCCCGGTGTTTGATGCCCACCCCTCTTCACTGTGCTCTCTCCCCTCTGGTCCCGGTGTTTGA
Organism: Imbricaverruca yamaguchii; assembly: GCA_034440575.1. NCBI lineage: Eukaryota > Metazoa > Arthropoda > Thecostraca > Neoverrucidae > Imbricaverruca > Imbricaverruca yamaguchii. Next base: position 114,557 of record JAOTOL010001518.1, read on the forward strand.
TGCCCTCCCGTCCCAGTATGTGATGCCCTCCCCTCTTCACTGTGCTCTCTCCCCTCTCGTCCCGGTGTTTGATCCCCTCCCCTCTTCACTGTGCTCTCCCCCTCTCGTCCCAGTATTTGATGCCCTCCCTTCTTCACTGTGCTCTCTCCCCTCTCGTCCCGGTATGTGATGCCCTCCCCTCTTCACCGTGCTCTCTCCCCTCTCGTCCCGGTGTTTGATGCCCTCACCTCTTCATTGTGTTCTCGCACCTCGACATTAACATCTTGTACTTCGTGATCGCCGTGCCTGCAGTTTTATTTCAGCTCTGGCTTGACGATGTGGAGTTGATGTTCCCTCGCCGATCGCAGTGAATAGGAGAACCTTCTTTTGCTCACCAAATTATTCTTAGTTTTCACTGACGTCGTTTATTCTTGTCGTCTACGTTTGGCTGCCTTGTCTCGGTTTTTCCGGATTGTTTTTGACCTTCCTATCCCCTAAGTGTATTACTGTGCTTTCCTTTCCACATCTTCTCCCTCTTCTCCTTTCCGGAGAGGTACGGAAGTAAACATCTCTTTAGCTCCGGCTTTCATTTGGTTTGATGGAAGTGAAATTTCGTCCCGTGGAAGGATATGTGGAGGTGCATCCACCTCTTTTGTACATTTTATTCGCCTCAATATGTCCTTCCATTCCCCGCGTATTCACCTTCATATCACCTTCCACAAACCACTCTCCGCATGCACAAATTATCTGATTACGGTTTTTGTGAAAGCGAAAAGGGGTTTTTTAATGGTTCGGACTAGAGAAGTGTAGAAGCTAGACAAATTTTCTCAGAAGCCAGGTTGGTGGATATAAGAGATGCGTGATGTCAACGCATGCAGAAATGTTGGGTGCTTCCTGGCTCTGGTCTCGAGTGCGTCTCAGCCGTGTGGTGGTTTCCCCGGATCCGTAAACCGCCTTCCAGACGGCGCGGTTTGTTGATTAATGCAACGCAGGCGACGTTCACTTTATTCTCATCTCGTGAAACTTCTTTCCATGAAACTGCGATCCTATGTCGCAGCACCTACCCTACTAGATTCTTTATCGACGATGTCCAGTGCCGTTGCAACTTTCAGCACGTTTGCCAAACGCGAGTGCTGGTTTGATCAAGACGAGCAATTTGTAAACCGGTGTGTGTGGTCTGGTCGCTCCACGGAACGTTGCGCCTGCGAACTCCGAAGCCTGTAGGCACTGCTTGGGACCAGTCGATTTAGTATTGAGGAGCAAGCAAATGTCGCTAATACCTTCCGTCCCTCGTGTTGCTGTGATGCAACGTCGTTGCAGTTCCGCTTGAGTGACACTTGATGGGTCAAAAAGCATCATGGAGCTCTCCACCCAGCAGCCCCAGCCCCCGGAGTCTCCAGGACAGCATCGGAGGCACGTGACCGCACTGTCGCGATTGTCATCCAGAACGCAAATACTCCACGGCCCCTGGCCTTCGCTGAGGAATCCGGAACCGTTTTAACTTGTTATCAACGTGGAAGGGCCACAGGGGGGTATTTGTGTCCTGTCCTATTTCTGCTGCCCGTTCTGAGTGTTTGATTGTCCGACTCGCCAGCCCGTTCGGAGGCGGCTGTTTGAAGTCCGCAGCAGGACGATGTCCAGCCAGTGGCAGGGGGTCGGCGCCAAGAGTGCCTTTTTTAGGTCAGCTATTTGCCTGTGCGATGGAGGACGCTGTTGACAGGGATTCCAGGGAGTCAGCGTCCCCTCCGATAGGATCCCGGGGGAGTCTGCGTCCCCTCCGTGGCCGTGCTCTGTCTGGAATGTCCGGTGACCACAGCCGGACAGCTGGGTGCGGCTGTTGTCGGCTGACGTCCCGTCCTGGAGCGTCTCCCTGAGGTGGTGGCTGACCACCACCTGAGGAGGCGCCGCCTTCCCCGCCTGGTCACTCGTCTGTTGTCGGCTGACGTCCTGTCCTGGAGCGTCTCCCTGCTGTGGTGGCTGACCACCACCTGGGGAGGCGCCGCCTTCCCCGCCTGGTCATTCGTCTGCCGTGACGCCGTGTCTCGGAACAGATGCGCCCTCAGGCCGCAAGATTGTTCTGAATTTCCGCTGATCGAAATGTATGTTGAAATTGCGAAGGTTTTTGTTTGCGCACGTTTGTGGTGCTGGGCGGTCGCTGTGGTAGTATGGTACTCGGTCGTCACAGTGGTACTGTGGTACACCGGCCGTCGCTGTGGTACTGTGGTACTCGGCCGTCGCTTCTCCCGCAATCAGTGCAAGAGTCGGCAAATTGGCAGAGCGTTAGTCAAGTCCTTCATTGATTCTCAAATAAATAGTATGTTTAATGTGTATGACAGTGGTGCTCAGTAACAGAAATATGCGTTGGCGCAATATTTCATGCCTCGGTTCTATGAAGCCAAATATCACTGAAGCTACTCAAGTCGATCCTCAAAATGCGTCCTCCCCGGAAATGCCGTCCGCCGGGACGTCCTAAGCCCGGCTGGCCGCCAGCTGGGGTTACCTCCGTCAGCTGGGACCGGGCCACCTCCGTCAGCTGGGGTCACGTCCGTCAGCTGGGGCCACGTCCGTCAGCTGGGGTCACGTCCGTCAGCTGGGGCCATGTCCGTCAGCTGGGACCACCTCCGTCAGCTGGGGCCGCCTCCGTCAGCTGGGGTTACCTCCGTCAGCAGGGGCCACCTCCGTCAGCTGGGGACACGTCAGCTGGGGCCACGTCAGTCAGCTGGGCCCCCTCCGTTAGCTGGGGCCACGTCCGTCAGCTGGGGTCGGCCATGTCTGTCAGCTGGGACCACCTCCGTCAGCTGGAGACACGTCCGTCAGCTGGCCGGCCGTCCTTGGCGACCGGCTGACCCGACCCGACCGCGCGCGCGCGCACTCACTTTCGCTGTCGATTTCTCCGGCCGGTGTGTGCGTCAGCGGCGCCCGCGGCCGGCGCCCCGGTGCCCTGGCGCCCCGGCGCCCGCCTCGACGGCGCCGGTTGGCCAACGCGGCTGGCGGCGCCCGCGCGCGCGCCGTCAGCTGATTCCGATCACGGCTGTCGGCGCAACTGCCGTACTCCTCTCCCCCTCCCCTCCCCTTGTGGCGTGGCACCCTCGGGCCTCCCAATTGCAAAATCTGCCGCGGAAACATGATTCGGGATTTTTTTCTCAGATCTGTCGAGTTTGCTGGAGCTGACGCCACGATGTGATGCCCCTTTCCTGCCGGTTCTGTCGACAGCAAACCGGGGTTTCTGTTGGTTATGACCGTGGTGTAAGCTTGCTTTCTTAATATGTTCGGTTGAGGAGTCAAGCTCAACACGTTTGTGGATTGTGGGCATCTGTCTGGTCATGCGGGGTGGAAATCGTGAATTGAGGGGAAATTTAACCGAAGGACCCAGCTCATGAAGATGCCAGAAAATATGAAGCGGATGTACTTCGAACATTTGCTGAGAGTAGGATTATAAACATAGAAAACATGGTAACAAAAGGTTTTAGTACAAACGAAAGTCGTGTACGGGCTCAGTTTTCATCAGCGCGCTCATTTTGGAGAGCGCGAGTGCAATTTTAACCGCAATTTCAAACTACCCTTGACAAAGCCCGGGACATACTCTCGGACCTACTGTGCCGTGGTTTACACCTTCATCATTTTCAAGTGCCAGCGTTCGCAGCACATTTTTTCGGGTACGTTATCGACAACTAAGTTATTCATTGATAGTGCAATATATCCTGGAATATGCACTTTATTCTCCACATTTTTATTTGTCCACAAATATGCTACTGATGTCAAGAGATGTTGCTTCTAGTATTATCATGCAGGTCTAATACAAACCCAAGAAATGGACGCAAGTTGTATGATACTTGTGTCTTAGTTGGCATGCCTGTTCAATTGGCAGTGTTTTGGCCGGTATAGCCTGGGCCCAGTATAGACCTTTTGCGGCTGCGATTGCTCCCGTCTTTAGCTAGCCTTTAGCGGCTTTAACTAGACTGCCCCCGCCCACACTCCCTTCTCTCGCCAGCAATACTAAGGTAGCTGAGAATGATCACTGACTGGTGGGAGCTGGGGCAAGGGCCCTAGCCAGCATGCGAGGCGAAGCCCTGGTGTTGACCACTGGAGACGACACGAGGTCATGGGACCACGGGCTTTGCATTAAGAGGCGGCCGGAGGTTTACCTATGGTAGAGCAGGGTGCTCAGATCTCGCCAGCAATGGAGTAAGACGCCCGGAGTAAGACGAGGTGCAAATGTTAAACGCGAAGCGAAAGTAACGAAGTATTAGTGGACTCACATTCCTGCTTTTCGCAACGTCCCGCATTCCCGCGTTGGCTGTTGCATAAGCAAACTCAACGCTAAAGGCATCGTGATGAGCCCCAAACCCTGGAAAGTAATGTTTGTAATTCGTGCATGGCGATCTCCTAACCCTGCCGAGGGCGGTGTTACGTGGGTGACGTCACCGGAGCGGCCCATCTGGCGGCGGCTGTCTCTGGCGCACCGCCAGCTAGCCAGCTGATACTCGCCAGCACTTCCGCGCTGGGCTGACCTTCAATCTGCGCGCCGCGCGGCGGAGAGTGGCTGCCGCCTACGCTCAGCTGTTGTTGTCATGGATACCCGCTCAGCTGTTGTTGTCATGGTGATCCGAGCGTGTGTGCGTTTCGAGGGTCTCGGAAATGTGGAGTCTGGTTCAGGATGTGGTTGTGGCCTGTTGCAACGCATGAACAACCGCCGGCGTCGATTTAGAAGCAATGCGTTTGGGGAGACGCAGACACGGTATGACGTCATATGACTCTGCCTATGCGCTCGAGGAATCACAAGAGCAGCGGCAGCAGTCAAGATGGCGGCGCCCGGTTTGAGTAGGCAAATTGGTGCCGTCGTGATTTAATATGAATGGACTTAAGAACCGGTTAGAAGCATAGATAGTAGCATAGATTAATTTTGGTTATTTGGGCTTCGGGGCGTTTCGACTGCTTCGGTCATGCAGCCTCATAGATGAATAGTTGGTACCAAAAATACGGATAATCTGCTCACTCGGAGGAATGCCAAAATCAATGGCGATTTTCAGCCTACATCACCAAGCCAGGCAAAGAGCATCGTGGTGGCTCTTCCCACTTTTTCGCGTTGCGGATTATTCATCCGTGACTTAGTGCTTCCCCGGACGAGAGTCAGCTGATTAGTCGCAGCGATCAGCTGGCGGGCAGAATCGGCCGCGGGATAGTCAGCTGATGGCCAGAGCCTGTCGCGTCAGTCAGCTGACGGCCAGCGCCAGCCGTGGGACAGTCAGCTGATGACCAGAGCCTGCCGCGGGACAGTCACCTGATGGCCAGGACCTGCCGCCGGCCCAGCTGGCCGTCAGAGGCTGTGGGACAGTCAGCTGATGGCCAGGGCCTGCCCTGGGACAGTCAGCTGATGGGCAGAACCTGCCGCCGGCCGGCCGTCAGAGAGAGGCCGCGGCGGCGCGGCCGGGACCGATTGCAAAGTGTGTCGGGTTACATCACGGGCGAGTTTCTCCGGTCTCCCGGCTGAGGTTCGGCCCGGCCCGGCAACGGGCGCCGTCACCCGTCCACTGGTGGGCACCGCCGGCAGTCAGACTGGAGACGGTGACCGGGGCAGGGACACACGGCAACGGGCGCCGTCACCCGTCCACTGGTGGGCACCGCCGGCAGTCAGACTGGAGACGGTGACCGGGGCAGGGACACACAACTGGTGGCCACCGCCGGCATTGAGACTGGAGACTGGTCGGGGCAGGGGCACACGACTTGTGGCCACCGCCGGTACTCAGACTTGGAGAATGTGACCAGGGCAGGGGCACACTCACCATATACACGTTCGGAATTTTGTGCGGAGAAACGTCACCCAGCCGGGAATCATGCACAAAGGCCCAGTATTCTATCCACATATATTCGTTATCCACATCTATGCGTTTTCTACATCTATTCCTTATCCACGTCTGTTCGTTATTCACATATATTCGTTATTCAGAGCTATTCGCTCGTATTCACGCCCTTTGCTGGCGCATGTCAGCATGCAAGCATGCACCATATGTAAGACTCAGCTAACCATAGTCGGCGCCAGGGTGCGCGGTCGGCGCGCGCATGCGGTTGTAATGGCTGTAATGGTTACGCCAGTTGTAATGGTTGTAATGGTTACGCCAGTTGTTATGGTTGTAATGGTTACGCCAGTTGTTATGGTTGAACTAGGTGTGGGAGGCGAGGGTCTTCCCCGAAATTCCGGGTAATAACCTACAGGCGTTGTAAGGGTGTAAGGGGAAAATGCGTCTTAAGTGAGTCATCACGTGCACTTCTTCCGACGTTCGTGCGCCGAGGTTGGCGTTCTGCCATTGCGGACATTCATAAGTCTACGCTTTGCATTCTGCCATTGCGGACGTTCATACGCCCATGGTTTACATTCTGCCATTGTGGACGTTCATATGCTCGTGGTTGGCATTATGCCACTGCGAACGTTCATACGCCCATGGTTGGCATTCCATACCTGGCGTTGAAAACGAAAGTGGTTACGCGGGCGATGACGTGCCATGTTATCCTCTCCTCCTGGCTCCTTAGCTGTGTACTCCATTCTGCCGTACACGAGTCTCACTGATTGTGTCTGGCTCCGCCAATCTCCGCCGACAGGACTTATACTCGCGAACTCGGCACGCGGAAAAGTGATGTGTAATTTTAGCTTTCTGGTTGTTACTTGATGTCGAATGAAATGTTTCGGTTGTTTCCGCGAGATAGAGCAGGTGGTGGGAGCCGTCCCTGGTTCGCCAGTGTTTGGTTGTTCATTTATGCACCGGTGGCGACATGATTATAGCGGGCACGTCTGGTAACAAAGCTGAATACCTCGAAGGCTGGTACCGGTGAATATTGTCGTTGTTTTGTTGTTTTGTTTAGTGATGTTACGCATGTCAGTGCGAACAATTGTATAGCACAACATGCAATGCCAGCAATTGCATAATATTGCATGCAATGCCTAGCAATTGTGTACAACAACATGCAATAAGATCAACTGCGTGGCAGTGATGCCCAGATGATGGGTGATGGAATCAGTATGTGACTCTCGGTGACTTTCACCGCTGAGAACTGTCGCCCTGGAAAAAGAGGTTCACGCCTGTAGATCCGGCAGTATGTGTTACCCGGGCCTGAACTGCCTCCGTGCAGATCGGGCGGTATGTGTTACCCGGGCCTGAACTGCCTCCGTGCAGATCCGGCAGTATGTGTTACCCGGGCCTGAACTGCCTCCGTGCAGATCCGGCAGTATGTGTTACCCGGGCCTGAACTGCCTCCGTGCAGATCCGGCAGTATGTGTTACCCGGGCCTGAACTGCCTCCGTGCAGATCGGGTGGTAGGTGTACCCGCGGCCACGTGCAGATCAGCGGACTTTCTCCGGCATTGCGAAAATCGCTAATTCGGGTCATCCCGCGGCGTGTACGGTGCGCATTTTTCCTCCGCGTCGATGTGGACAGGCGATGAAGATTTCGGCATCCGCGCGAGCCGGACACCCGTCGAAGGCCGACCTCCCCGCTCTGACCAGATCGTTCCCGTCATGACGCGATCCTTGCTGCATCCCGTCCCGAAATCTTACCAAATCCTTCCTCGATTCTAGCCGTGCCCTAACTTGTAAGCTCGAGCACATGAAGCTGTGTTTCGGCGATAACTCGCGAAGGTGCTCGCGGTGTTTGTGTCCAGGATCTTATCATTTCTCGATAGCACATTTACATGCGAGTCCAACGTGCTCCGCGAACATCACTGAACCCCTTCAATTGCCTTAAATTCAGTTCGTTTCGGCCTTTATATGCCGTCGGCCAATCCGGCTTAATTCTCCACGGTGCCTGGGCTTTATCTCCGCCCAGCCCCGCCTGCACAAGCTCCTCACGAGTCGCACCGGTCGTGGTTTCGTGAGCTCGGCAGATTCATGTGTGAGGAGTTGTGCTATCTCGGCCGGCACGTGCCTCCGAGAATTCTCTGTTCGGTATTGGTTCGGTTCGTGTTGCGCGTGGCAGTCGTGGTGCACTGTTGGCCTGATAGGTGCCAATTGTAGTCGCCCGTGTCCGAGTTATCGCCGAGTGGGTGAATTTCGAAGGTCATGCCGAAGAAGATGCAAGGAAGCTTGCATGAGTCGATGGAAATGGTTTAACGGTAGGCCCCAGTGCGCCAGTAAGTGTCCCAGTAGGTATCCCAGCAGGCGGTCTTTTGGCCAAGGGACTGCACGCAGAAACGAACTGAAAACCGTGCAGCAAGTCGAACAGCACCCTCGAACAACACATGCCGGCACTCATGTCACTCATCAGGCGACATTGAACGATGTGTCTGAACGGCTTACTGGCACTTGCCATTCCCCTTCGGCTGGGAAAATTTCGCCCTGCTGTGTCTCAGTGTGTCCGAGTGTGTGTCTGCAGGGCTCTGGGTCAGCTTCCCGGTCTGTCTGGGAAGTATTTCGTCATCCCTTTTAGGAATGGCGCACCCTTCTGACTTTGAAGCAGCTCGCGCTTCCACACGCGGAATAACCTATCCTGTGATTCCTTCCGTATGACATCCTCTTACATTTGGACGAGCTCCACCCATCCCTTTCCCTTTAGCACACCCTCCCTGACTGGACTAGCTCGTTCTCCTGCCTCTGTCGGGTGTTTCCTCTCGTTACTGAGGAGTGTGTCCTCCGTGACTGGACTAGCTCCGCCTCTGTCGGGTGTTTCCTCTCGTTACTGAGGAGTGTGTCCTCCGTGAGCGGAGCAGCGCGTCGCGCTGGTGCCGAGGTGCGCCCCGTTCATCTGGAGGGTCGGCCCCGCTCGCCCGACAGCCTCTGTGAGCAGAGCAGCGCGTCGCCCTGGTGCCGAGGTACGCCCCGTTCATCTGGAGGGTCGGCCCCGCTCGCCCGACAGCCTCTGTGAGCGGAGCAGCGCGTCGCCCTGGTGCCGAGGTACGCCCCGTTCATCTGGAGGGTCGGCCCCGCTCGCCCGACAGCCTCTGTGCCGAGGTACGCCCCGTTCATCTGGAGGGTCGGCCCCGCTCGCCCGACAGCCTCTGTGCCGAGGTACGCTTCATCTGGAGGGTCGGCCCCGCTCGCCCGACAGCCTCTGTGCACGAGGCGGCGGCGCCGGCACTTTCGCTTTCGGTCGGCCGTTGGACAGGACGATTGGAAAGCGATCTTGCCGCCTCCGCTGCCACAACCTGTTCGCGCGGCGGTCATTTTTCCGCGCCGACCGCTCGGCGAACTTGTCTTCTTTCGTGACACTGAAGTTTGGCTGTTAGCCCGGGAATTTTTTATTTTATTTTATTTAGTGGGGCTTCTGAAGCCCCAGCTCTCATCCCCTGCTATAGAATTGGCGTGTGAATAGTGCCATGTCTGATCGCCACCGACAGCGGCTGTGCCGAGCGGTCCGCTGATTGTGTGACAACGCTAGTGTTTGTTTGTCAGCAATACGTTTGTGGTCGTCAAGCAATGTTCGGTATGGTGGTACGTTTGTTCGGTATGGTGCTCGCTTAGAAAAAGCCCGAGTTCTTGCTGGGGTTGCTTTGTGAACCGGGGTCCTGTTGCTAAGCAGAACTTGTTGCGTGGACCCTGACCCCACCACCCGGTCCATGAATTCCAGTTCAACGTCAAAATTTTGACCGAAAGTTAAACGTGTCATCAATGCACCGATGCTGCCGCCCGGTAGCGCGTCCCCTGCCTTATCGGACCAGTTGCCAGCTGACACTCCTGGCCGGGGCTAAATGCGAGCGCGCGAACCCTGTGTTTCCGGTACATGGGAGATCAGAGCAGGCCAGCGCTAACCAACCGCGCTATCAGGGCGGCAATTTCGACAAGGTGCTCGTTTTGGTGACCCGTCATTTACAGCGAATATCGAACTCTCACTATCGGGTTGAAGGGTGGAATACGAACGTGGTGTTTTTGCTCTGTGCTTCTACAATCCTTTCTCAAAAGGCGCAGGTGTCGAATGTTCGGTTGGGCCGTGCTCACCTGTTGCTATACCTGGACATATGTGGGCTATGTTTAGCTTTGGCTCGTGTTCTGTTTTCCTCCGTATCATCGTATGTGCACTGCACAGCGCCAATTGACTCATTACATGCTGGAATATCGCAGATACCGCCATATTATAATGAGCTCAAATGCACCGTCTGCAGTATTGCTGCACGGAAGACATAACGGTTGGCTTACCGTGGGTTCACTTCGAGTCTGTACGTTGCCATGGCGACACTTAGTATTGCCATGTACACTGCTCTTTTAACCGACATATTTTAGCAAGGTAGATAGCTTATGTTGCAAGTTAATACTATCTGCATACGGTGGCAATACGTGCCGTGACGTCACGTCACACCACGTCACGCTACATCACGTCGCGTCACATCACGTCGCATCTCAACGAGTATCGCCATTGCGCCAGCTCCTCGCCCCAGCAGTGGCCAGCCACCTGCCGTGTTCTCGTGGTGCCGTGGGACGGGTGTGGTCTCAGAGCCGCACAGGCTCGACACTAAGGGTGGCTCCCCGGCCCGTGGCCTCAGAGCGGCCCAGGCTCGACGCTAAGGGCAGCCCCTCGGCCCATGGTCTCAGAGCCGCCCAGGCTCGACACTAAGGGTGGCCCCCCGGTCCGTGGCCTCAGAGCGGCCTTCCTTCTGTGACATGCTCGTGCTGGGGCTCCTCCACTCCAGCTACGGGCATCTCAGCCGCCCGCTTCCTGGTCTGGCTGATCGAGTCAGAGTCGTGAGTCAAACTTCCCGTGCAGTAGATCGATGTGCCTGCCTCGTAGGGCCTTAGAAGGAGGACATGTTTGGTCCAAAGCGTGGCTAGTCCGGATGCTTGCTTTAAAAAAACCGCTAATACGCCCTGGAGCCAAAATGACTTAGCATGACCACGCCCGTTTAGGCTGGCAAGTTCCTGACAGGAAAACGAAGTATCATGGCAATTTTTAGACATTCGTCTCCAAAAAATCATCCCGTATTTGGCATCTGATGCTATGTAGAGCATGTGCTGAGCACGCGGCGCGGAGCACACTCTTGTCTCGGTACCGTCGTGTCCCGTACCCGCAGCTAATCACGCCCTTACCGGCGCGCGCTGCCGTGGCGTCGCCGCTCGCATCTGCACAGCGTGCCACTTCGGATCGGCATGTTTCATTGGCATGGTGGATGCCGAAGATCTCTGGCACGCGGCGGTCGGCCGGCCGGTTATCAGGCGCCGTCTCTCGTCTCCGCCCGTCTGGCGCGGACTGGGCGTGCTCTCGGGGCGTGCTCCCGAGCTACTGACCCTGCTCGAGCACTTCCGCGGGCGGTGCCGCAGGACGGGCTGGCTGAAGTCACTAGGACGGCGCCTGTGTGGGACTTTGTGCTGTGTGGCCGCTGCGCTTACCTCATCCCCGCGGCTTTCTGATGTTCACAAGCACTGCTCTGGTCGATCGCAGCCACTGTCAATTCGTGACGTTCTGGGGGATGAATCGGTCGCGATCAATTCTGGTAAATTGGTTCACTTTCTTTTGGAGGTAAACTTCCATTATATATGTTCTCGTGTCTAATCCTCTGTACAGGAGCATGCTCGCACGGTACGATTGTTTAGGATTGACACAGTTTGAGTTATGGGCGCTGTATAACCACTGCAGTTGATGCGCCCTTAATCCCTAATAACTAACAGGCATTCTGCTCTTCATGGGTGTGAATCCTCCGTGTTGATGTGTTTGCGGCTCCTCAAACACATTTAGCGTTTGACATTTCGTTCGATGTTCTTTTTTATTGCGTTTGTGGTTTATTGTATTGGGCTGTAGCCGGTGATTTTACGGCGCCTCGACTACTAGCGTGCGCCAACCTCTCACCCTGGCAACTGCTCGCGGGCGGGGAGTGGTAACATGTGTGACCCGAACCCACCTGCTGGTTGGGAGACGGGCAACTCATGTCCAGGACACTCGCTCCCAAGAGCAGCACTGATGGCATCTGTCATTGCTGTGTCTCACTGGAGCGGGCGCAGTTCGTGGCGCATCCTTTGGCGCATCCTTTGGCAGATTCTTTGGCACATTCTTTGGTCCACCTGGGCGAAGCCGCGCGAATGTCGTGGCAGCCGGCAGATCGTCACCACAACGTCCAGACCGTCACTACACACGCGACGCCCCCCTCCCCCAGATCGTCACTACACGCGCGACGCCCCCCCAGACTGCCACCACGCGCGACCCCCTCCCCCCAGACCGTCACTACACGCGCGACGCCCCCAGACTGTTACTACATGCGCGACCCCCCAGACCGTCACTACACACGCGACGCCCCCTCCCCAGATCGTCACTACACGCGCGACGCCCCCCAGACCGTCACTACACACGCGACGCCCCCTCCCCCAGACCGTCACTACACGCGCGCCCCCTCCCCAGACCGTCACTACACACGCGACCCCCCTCCCCCAGATCGTCACTACACGCGCGACCCCCCAGACTGTCACTACACGCGCGACGCCCCTCCCCCAGACCGTCACTACACGCGCGACGCCCCCCCAGACCGTCACTACACGCGCGACGCCCCCCAGACCGTCACTACACGCGCGACGCCCCCCCCAGACCGTCACTACACACGCGACGCCCCCTCCCCCAGATCGTCACTACACACGCGACGCCCCCCCCCCCAGATCGTCACTACACACGCGACGCCCCCTCCCCCAGACCGTCACTACACACGCGACGCCCCCCTCCCCCAGATCGTCATTACACGCGCGACGCCCCCCCCCAGACTGTCACTACACGCGCGACCCCCCCCCCCCCAGACCGTCACTACACGCGCGACGCCCCCCAGACTGTTACTACATGCGCGACGCCCCCCTAGACTGTCACGAACACGCTCGACGCCCCCCCAGACCGTCACTACACGCGCGACGCCCCCTCCCCCAGACCGTCACTACACGCGCGACGCCCCCCCCCAGACCGTCACTACACGCGCGACGCCCCCCCCCAGACCGTCACTACACGCGCGACGCCCCCCCTCCCCCCAGACCGTCACTACACGCGCGACGCCCCCTCCCCCAGACTGTCATTACACGCGCGACGCCCCCCCAGACTGTCACGACACTCTCGACGCCGCCCCCCAGACTGTCACACGTTTACGGCCGTCCTCGTGCCGGCACGGCAACAAGTCGTGGTCGACTCGCTGCTGAGTCATCCTTGACTCGCTGCTGAGTCATCCTCGACTCGCTGCTCAGTCAGTCGCGTGGTCGAGCCGAATCAGCAACAAGTGCGAGATGGCGATGGTAGCGACGTTGTTCACTGGATTTGCGGCAGTTGGTGTGAACGTGACACGGGAACGCGCAGGTTGTTCTAGCAAGTCGGCATCTGGAACATTCGTAGCGGACGCTCGGAGAAAATGCCGGACGTTTAGCCAGAGCAGCTGGCAAACGTCGATTCAGAACTAAAATTAAGGGAACTGGGCATGCGGCAACAAAGGCGGTGGCTGGATCGGTGGCTGTCCTGCTCTGTTGTGAGCCCGTGGGCTGTGTGCTGACCGAGCCTGCTCTTCTCCCACAGAATCGTGGACGCGGATGGCGAATTTCTTCTGATAGAGGCGGCAGATCATGTTCCTGACAGTTACGATCCCGATACGGCGGAGCGCAAGGTGAGGGCCCGGTGGCGTTGCAATTACCGCTACGAGGTAAAGCCGGTGACGTCATCGCGACGATCCGCTACCTGCCTGACGGCATCTGCCCTCCACGTGCTTCCTCATTGGGTCGCCATACTACGTGTTGAAATAGTAAATAGGAAAACTGGGAGAGCGAGATAGGTGGTTTTTCATACGTATGGTATTTAGAGTCTGCATGTTTGCATTTTTAGAGATCCATCGGAAGCGGTAAAATTGGGATGTCCACATGATTTTTTTAAGTATATGTATTCTTTTGAAAAAGATCGGTATAACAATGAAAGTAAATAGTCATTATTCTTATTACTTTAAGATTTTTTTATCTTCGGCAGCCCCTGGACATTCACTGCTCAATCGTGCAGCTTCAAACAAATGCGCGCGTAGCTGGCGTTGGTTGCCATAACGACCGGGCGACGCGTCGTGAACCTTCAATGCGTCACAAGAGGATATCACTTGCCACGTCCCCCCCCCCTCCCCCTTCTGGGTAGGCCGGCCTTCGCAGTCGGGGCGACACAGGACGCGTGACGGAATGCGATAGTCGGGCATGGGGGACGGGCGACGACGCCCGAGCCCGTCACGGGCATGGTCACCTGGCGTGACGGCTGGCTGATGGGTGCTGGGTGAGGGGGCCGTCACGGCCCAAGTCCGGCTCGTGCTCGGGCCGCGGGTACTGCGGCATAGCGGAGGGTGCTGTTGTATGGTGGAGGGTCTTACAGGCCTAGCGGAGGGAGAGGGACGGTGTGTTGGACGAGTGGTGCTGTTCCGACTGGTGGGCGTGTGTCGTGGGGCTGGTGTTGCCCTGTTCGATCGCACGCCCTCGAGTATGCTGCCGACACGGGCGCTGTTCAAAAGTCTCCGGTTTACTGGGTGTTAAGCTTGCTGGCCGGACTGAGGGTCGCCGCTGGTGCGGTGGCCTCACCAGCAGTCGCTGCCGTAATTATAATCCACTTCCTACACATACTCCTTGACCGGTAATGGCCAGTGGAGCCAGCGGAGGAGCTGCCGTAATTATAATCCACTTCCTGCACATACTCCTTGACCGGTAATGGCCAGTGGAGCCAGCGGAGGAGGGGGCACTGAGAACATGCAAGTAAAGCTGTGCTTGTTCTGGGCGATAATATCGGCACGGTCACGGCACGGGCGTGAATGGTTAATTCGGGTCGAAGCGCCCTAAAGCCCAAATAGCCATCGGCGCGGCCGATGCGCCCTAAAGCGCTAGTAAGCAACCAGCCGACCATTCAAACTTTGTGGTAAACGAGCATTTCGTTATGGATCTGGTGACTGTCGATACCGAAGTCACCAAGTATCTGCTCTTGCGAAGTCGAGTAAGTTCGAAGTATATCTATACATTACACCAGGTCCAGACTTCACTGGTCATCTTTATTGTACACAATTGGTGGTGAGTGTGGAGACTTTTCCCAGGTCTTGCAGTGTTCTCGATAACTGCGTTTGTTCCTGACCTCTGACGGATGACCTCGCAGCGCATCTTATCGCCCGGATGGCGAATTTCTTCTGATAGAGGCGGCAGATCATGTTCCTGACAGTTACGATCCCGATACGGCGGAGCGCAAGGTGAGGCCCGGTGGCGTTGCAATTACCGCTACGAGGCAAAACCGGTGACGTCATCGCGACGATCCGCTACCTGCCTGACGGCATCTGCCCTCCACGTGCTTCCTCATTGGGTCGCCATACTACGTGTTGAAATAGTAAATAGGAAAACTGGGAGAGCGAGATAGGTGGTTTTTCATACGTATGGTATTTAGAGTCTGCATGTTTGCATTTTTAGAGATCCATCGGAAGCGGTAAAATTGGGATGTCCACATGATTTTTTTAAGTATATGTATTCTTTTGAAAAAGATCGGTATAACAATGAAAGTAAATAGTCATTATTCTTATTACTTTAAGATTTTTTATCTTCGGCAGCCCCTGGACATTCACTGCTCAATCGTGCAGCTTCAAACAAATGCGCGCGTAGCTGGCGTTGGTTGCCATAACGACCGGGCGACGCGTCGTGAACCTTCAATGCGTCACAAGAGGATATCACTTGCCACGTCCCCCCCCCCCCTTCTGGGTAGGCCGGCCTTCGCAGTCGGGGCGACACAGGACGCGTGACGGAATGCGATAGTCGGGCATGGGGGACGGGCGACGACGCCCGAGCCCGTCACGGGCATGGTCACCTGGCGTGACGGCTGGCTGATGGGTGCTGGGTGAGGGGGCCGTCACGGCCCAAGTCCGGCTCGTGCTCGGGCCGCGGGTACTGCGGCATAGCGGAGGTTGCTGTTGTATGGTGGAGGGTCTTACAGGCCTAGCGGAGGGAGAGGGACGGTGTGTTGGACGAGTGGTGCTGTTCCGACTGGTGGGCGTGTGTCGTGGGGCTGGTGTTGCCCTGTTCGATCGCACGCCCTCGAGTATGCTGCCGACACGGGCGCTGTTCAAAAGTCTCCGGTTTACTGGGTGTTAAGCTTGCTGGCCGGACTGAGGGTCGCCGCTGGTGCGGTGGCCTCACCAGCAGTCGCTGCCGTAATTATAATCCACTTCCTACACATACTCCTTGACCGGTAATGGCCAGTGGAGCCAGCGGAGGAGCTGCCGTAATTATAATCCACTTCCTGCACATACTCCTTGACCGGTAATGGCCAGTGGAGCCAGCGGAGGAGGGGGCACTGAGAACATGCAAGTAAAGCTGTGCTTGTTCTGGGCGATAATATCGGCACGGTCACGGCACGGGCGTGAATGGTTAATTCGGGTCGAAGCGCCCTAAAGCCCAAATAGCCATCGGCGCGGCCGATGCGCCCTAAAGCGCTAGTAAGCAACCAGCCGACCATTCAAACTTTGTGGTAAACGAGCATTTCGTTATGGATCTGGTGACTGTCGATACCGAAGTCACCAAGTATCTGCTCTTGCGAAGTCGAGTAAGTTCGAAGTATATCTATACATTACACCAGGTCCAGACTTCACTGGTCATCTTTATTGTACACAATTGGTGGTGAGTGTGGAGACTTTTCCCAGGTCTTGCAGTGTTCTCGATAACTGCGTTTGTTCCTGACCTCTGACGGATGACCTCGCAGCGCATCTTATCGCCCGGTCACGTGCCCTATCGATGTGGGGTGTACCGTTTGACTTTGTAGTGCACCATTTGACCCCGTAGTGTATCAACTAACCAGCGAGTTCATTGTCCTCGGTGTAAGGCGAGCGTGAGACGGGTGGGCGTGAGCGTGAGGTCTCCTCACTGATGTCTTCCGTCAAAACAAAGTTCGGATGTCGTCCAATGAGCATGGTGACCACTTTCTCAGACACACCGAAGGTGATGTTTGTGACTGGTAACAATTGATCGCCGCAAAAGAGAGCTGCACATATAGGTCCTTCAGGAGCCATATTTCACTATCTCATTTTGTTTATCGTTAATCCACCTGGTGTAAATACGAGAAAACGCGATGACTCGCCACGTTAAACCGAGAAAAAAATGTGCATCACGTTCGCCAATTGTTGTGGCAGCACGTTCACCAATGGTTGTTCCCACGATCGTAAAAACTCGCAACTGATGCAAATATCTGCCAGCTGAAGCAACTAAGGTGGCCGAATTGCCGCATAACCAGGTCAAGTTGGCAAAACATAACCATACCGCTGGACAGTCAGCGCTTCCTTTGTCATCCTACGTGTTAAGTTTACATTCGACCATACATCTGGGGCAGTTCCTGTGATGTTCGTGTTTGCGTGCCTCGTTGGTCAGCGCTGAGCATCGGGAAAATTTAGATGATGGTAATTGGACTAAAAGTGGCGAGAATAGTACTTGCTGTGTACTGTAAAGGGCGGTAGTATGTATCCACTGAGTAAGTATCCCCACTCCTGAGTGGAAAACGCAATAAAAATCAACTATGAAATGGCACACATCGTCAACGTAGTCAAATTCTGTGATGGGGGCGTGACTAAACCGGGAGTGTGGCTCAAATGCAGCCCACCGAAACTGGTGGCGGCTACCCACAAACCTGTGATTTTCTATATTGTTATTAATTCAAAAGCATCGTGAGTGTATGCTGTAAAGCACTACAACCCGAATGTGTTCAAATCTGATTGGTTAAATTTTATATAACAAAGGAATCGCTGCGGGGGCTGCAGGTTAACTTGTTGTAGTTAGCATGCTGGCGAGGTCCGGCACCAGCTGATGGGTCACTCAGTACAGCCTCGGCTCGTCCACGCCGCCGCCACCGCTGAGGGCAGGGTCGAGGCCACTCAGTACAGCCCCCGCCGCCGGCCGGCCGGCAGCCCCAGTCACCGCACCCGACGCCGAGCCGGCTCAGCCTAAACAGCTGACGGCCGGCACGTGCCCGCCGACCCACGCGGCGTCGTGTCGCGGGCACCTCCGGCCGGGAGATCGCCGCCGCCGCCGCCGGCGTGACGACGTACACCAAAAGTCGCCGCTCGGGTCGAGTGGTGGCGTGGCGGCGGATCGCGGTCGCGCCGCCTCGGTGTTCGGTGTTCGGGCAGTGGCGCCGCGCCGCAGACGGTCGCAGGGTACGCGGCGGTCGGGTGACTCGACACTTCCGTGCCAACTTCTGTGTCAGCTCGTGCTGGGCTACGCTTGACGACTGGGGAGCTCCGAGTGGGATGTCATATCAGACCCGAGAGCTTTCATGCAGTGAGAACACGCTGTATGTGTGTGCCTTGGGCATCAATGCTGGTGTTTCCTTGGATATCTAGAACATTGCTTGGGTTTCTGTTTAATCCGTCATAGTTATAGTTTAATTATTACCTATTCTGTTTAATTGTGCCCAGGCGCCTGGCTCTGAGTTTCCTCCAATGCTGCCGTGGGCTTTCCTTCACGTGCGTAAGTATTCACTGAGCGGACTTCGACTAAGTGGCATCTTCAGATTATTTAGGAAATTTGGGATTGTTTGGTCAGTACTGAAGGAATTGCGTAAATTTCATAAATCGGAAATGTGCCACGAGATGTCGCTGTGCGGAAAGCTGTCACAATACGATTACAATTGCTTAGCTGTCATGTGGTGAACCTGGCAAGTTATTCCATACGCATAGAGCCGTTTACTGCTGCAGCGCCCGCTGAATATTGTGCAGGAGTCCCACCTCCGGAGTGGGAGTCCCACCACCCACATCTCCTCGGCGAGAGTCCGCAGTGGGCGTCCCGTGTGTAGCCGGGCCATGGGACTCAAACCGCCTGCCTTGCGAAGGTCGCATCGTAGTGTGCCGATCGCCCCCGAGATGTCGCTAGTGGGACCGACGGGGAGAGGGGGCGTGGTGGCTCGGCGATCTGTGCCCAAAGCCAGAGCCGATGCCGCCCGCTGTCGCCTCCATATGGACCGTGGCTTCAGGATGGCTGTGCCAATGGTGTGCTTATTGCACTGCCCTCCTTGTCGGTGGTCACGTTGGTCAAACAGTATCACCACTGACCAAATAGTAGCACCACTGGCCAAGCAGTATCACCACTGCCCAGACAGTGTCACCACTGGCCAGACAGTAGCACCAGTGGCCAGATAGTAGCACCACTGGCCAGACAGTAGTGTCACTGTCCAGACAGTAGCACCAGTGGCCAGACAGCAGCACCAGTGGCCAGACAGGAGCACCACTGGCCAGACAGGAGCACCAGTGGGAGCGGAAGGGTGGCGGATCCGAGGCCGAGCTGCCCATCTCGTGACAGCTGTCCAAGTGCCGCCGGGACAGCGCGTGAGCGTGGTGTTCCGACCTGGCGGGCAGTGATCCTGTCACTGCCCTGGCACACGGTGGCACAGGACCGACTGACAGGGCAGGACATCCTGTCCCGCCGCCGTCGGTGGCTGAGGCGGCGGTCGCGGCAGCTCAGTTGGTAGAGCGTCGGACTCTCGATCGCGATATTGTGGGTTCGAGTCTCACAACCGACGGAATTTACCGAGTCCGCCCGCGACCGGTCGGCGTGAGAGGTTGGCGACGCTGCATGACCTGGCAGTTGGATGCGTCGTAGAGGAGCCCAAGGTGGCTGAGGCGGTCTGGCGCCGGCGGGCCGGACCGGCCGGTCTGACCGGACCACTGGTTCCTCGTGGGCGACTCACGGCCACTGGCTATTCAGCATTCCGTCGGCGACGATCCCGGGTAGCGCCGAGTGACCGCGAATACTGGCGGTGACGCGGCGCTGCCCTGGGAAACGCCTCTGACTCAGCGTCCGCGCCGAGCGCGTCGTCACCGGAGCGACGTCACGTGCCTGTCCGGCAGCTCTGCCTCCGGACAGCGATGTCTGTCCGCTGTGTGCGGCACCAGACAGTCTAGATCGCGCGTTGGGAGTCGGCACACTGCAAGATATCTTCGGCTCAGTGCGAACTCGCACATGTACACTTTTGAACTGCTGAAATCGTTTTCCGTGGAGAAGTTGTCAAGCATAGCGATGTATCGTAATTTTATGAAAATGCCTGAGGCTACAGCTGCGTGACGGTTGATCTGGTCGAGCTGGAACTGGCGCTGGTCGAGTCAGAGCCTTACGTAACATTGCCGATGTATTTATGTTAAATTATGAGAAGGAGGCATCCACATTATCCATACTTTTGGAGATGAGTCCTGCCGGTGGCCGTCGGCTGATGGCACGTGACGTGTCAGCCGGCCGTCAGCCGATGGCACGTGATGTACGTCAGCCGACCGTCAGCTGATGGCGCGTGATGTGCGTCAGCCGACCGTCAGCTGATGGCACGTGACGTGTCAGCCGGCCGGTGGACGCCAGCTGACGTCGTTCGCTCTGGTCGTGACGGTGGGATGGTGTAACAATGTGACCTTGTGACGGTGTGACGGTGGGATGGTGTAACGATGTGACTTTGTGACGGTGTGATGGTGGGATGGTGTAACAATGTGACTGTGACGGTGGGATGGTGCAACGATGTGACTTTGTGACGGTGGGATGGTGTAACGATGTGACTGTGACGGTGTGATGGTGGGATGGTGTAACGATGTGACTTTGTGACGGTGTGACGGTGGGATCGTGTAACGATGTGACTGTGACGGTGGGATGGTGTAACGATGTGACTTTGTGACGGTGGGATGGTGTAACGATGTGACGGTGTGACGGTTGGATGGTGTAACGATGTGACTTTGTGACGGTGGGATAGTGTAACGATGTGACTTTGTGACGGTGGGATGGTGTAACGATGTGACTTTGTGACGGTGGGATAGTGTAACGATGTGACGGTGTGATGGTGTAACGATGTGGCTTTGTGACGGTGTGACGGTGTAGCGGTGTGACGATGTGTGGAGGTCGTGGCATAGCCAGCAACGTGTTGTCAGAATTGTATTACAGTCGGCCACGAACCCAATCCTACCCGGCACTTGCAGCACATTCGGAATGTTTTAACGACACCATATGTCGATGTAGACCGTGTATAAATAGTTTTCGTCCGCAACACCAATGCCACCAGGGTATCAGCCTGATTTCTTTATATCAATAGCAGCATAGGAAAGTGCTATACAAGAAAACGGCTATCGTGCACTAACGATCACTGGTGCAAGTTTGCATGCTATCTACCACGTGGTTCCAGCTAATGAAGAAGAATTTTTGAACATCCCTTTTCGTATTCTTTTATTTCTGATCTCCATCAGATACCTCCAAGTCAATAAATCGGGAAGGAGGATTGTAAGTTTTCATCACACAAGCATAAAGCGGATGAACCATCACTGTTTTGATAGCGTCGACACATCTCACAGGACATCAGCGAGCATCAGTTGATTCTCATGTTTTAGCCATGTTCAAACTGTTCTGACGAATACCCTGTCTGATGATATCGGTTTTGCCACCACTCGACCAGCATTTCGTGCTCAAGCCCCTTGGATGCAATCTCAGCTCACAGAAGAAAAAAAAACAATTTGCCCTCTTCCATCAAGATAATCTGGGACACTATGCCCCCTGAGACTTGACACCACTGCCCTCCCCCTACCCCCACCCCACTGTTACTCACAACCGGGCGGCTGGTTCACAAAAATGAAAACGTGGAAGTACGATTGAAATCAAAACATACCGAAAATGACATTCAGGATCGGAAGCAAGTATAACCTAATCCTGTACAGGTGCAACCTGTGGGCTTATTAATTTTCCAGTTCTCGATTGCCAACTCCAGAACCATCTTTTCGATTTGGCTGATTGCACCGACCGGGTTCACGTGAAGGTCAGGGGACCGGTAGTGATGGGCCACGAACGGAACACGGACCACAGGACCGGTAGTAATGGGCCAGGGACGGACACAGGACCGGTAGTAATGGGCCACAGACGTAGCACAGGACCGGTAGTGATGGACTACAGACGGACGCAGGACCGGTAGTGATGGGCCACAGACGGACGCAGGACCGGTAGTGGTGGACTACAGACGTAGCACAGGACCGGTAGTGGTGGGCCACAGACGGACGCAGGACCGGTAGTTATGGGCCACAGACGTAGCACAGGACCGGTAGTGATGGACTACAGACGTAGCACAGGACCGGTAGTGGTGGACTACAGACGGACGCAGGACCGGTAGTGGTGGACTACAGACGTAGCACAGGACCGGTAGTGGTGGACTACAGACGTAGCAGAGGACCGGTAGTGGTGGACCGCACGCGGAACACGTCAGCTCGCTGGACGGCTGCGCAATCGGCCGGCTGGCCGGACGGCCTTTCGATCTCCGGGGTCACTCCGCCGTCGATGGTCGCCGCCAACCGGAGAGAGTGAGAGGGAAAGGGAGAGCGGGCCGAGAACGAGAGCGGCTGGGCCAGCCCGCAGGCTGTGATGGTGTCGGACAACGGGAGCGGGCACAGGAGGGGACATCTGACCACAGGAGCGGGCACAGGAGGGCTTGGGACAAGGGGAAGTTGACGGGGCAGATGGGTACAGTCATGGATGCACACATGACTTGTGTGTTACCTCCTGGATGGGTCAGTTAATAGCTACAGGTCGATCGACATATATTGCTGGATAGCGGAGCTGGACATATGGCTAAGTAAGACTTCAAGGCGGGGCCATCCGGAAGTCATTCCCCTGCGCCGAGGTTTTCTTGCCATGTTTAGTTTTCGTCTGTTGGCGGAAAAGTGTCGGGGCATGGTAAACGAAGATTCCTCAACCTGAATGAAACTGGAACACCCATTGGCTGGTGGCTGAAATATATGTGTGGATGTGCAATGAATGAGTGGATGTGCAATATATGAGCGGATGTGCAATATATAGGTGCATGTGTAATAAATCGGTAGAAGTCTGCAAGCTGCAGATGTCCACACGTACATATCTGTTCAAATGTCCATGTCTGTCCATATGTGCATGTCTGTCCATACGTCCATATTTATCCATATTTCCATATATGTCCATATGTCCATGTCTGTCCAGATGTCCATATCTGTCCATACGTCCACATACAGAATGTTCATACCTACAAACGGCCGATCAGACGGTTGTATGTGAGTGAGCGGCACGAGCGCCGCACACCAGCCGGAGCTGTTTGTGTTGGTGTGTATGTGTGTTGGGCCGGGCCGGTCCGTCTGGCCAGCCGTTGCATGGCAGACTGATGGACGCGGCGGCGGCCGCCGACCGGCGCTGACCCGGCCTGGCCGGCTAACGGTACACGGCCGTGACGTCACAGCGCGCCGGCATTCCAGGTCACGCGCGCTCAGGGTCACGCGCCGGCGAGTGACCCGTCGCTACCGTTACGCGGCGCGCGGCTTCGTTCGTTAACCCTGGTGCCGCGTCGTAAAGTCGGCGTTACGCCGCGGCGAAAGCCGCGCCGCCGGCCTGGGACACCGGCCGGCGCCCAGACGACGCTCCCGTTCCCACGTGGTGGCACGAGCAGCTGGACCAGCTGGCGACTCGGCCGGTCACCTCAGCTGGCCTGTCTGGGCTGGCAGCTGGCGTGCCGAGGTGATCGCTGACGATGTTCGGTCGGCTACCCCGAATGGACGGATGGAATTCGGCGGAGGTGCGCAGCGCTTTTTTACGATCTCCGTAGAAGAGGACCGTTAGAAGTGATTCACGTGCTACGCAGAAATCGAATGTTGGGAAGGTTCGACTCAGTGGGCTCTTGGTAAATATGCGATTCAGTCGGGAGCCTGTTATGGGTGCGGTTGGCCGCGCATGTTGGGGCGTCACGTTTCGAGAATGTTCGATGTGCACCTTCTGGAAGGTAGGAGTGCGACGTCTTACGGTTGGAGCGGGGTTCACTTTCGTTAGCGTCGAGAGCAGAGACGGGCCACGAATCATGGTATGCGAATAGTTTTCGCCACCATCGTGATTCAGATGCGGTTGATCCGTTCAGTGGGAGCTTTTTCGTGATAAGTACGGAGTTAAGAAATTGGTAAAGGGCACCTATTTACTGAGGTAAAATGGCACCTTTATCAATAATAGTGGGACATTTGGGAGTGCAGGGGAAGAGGCACGATTGGTTGGGGATTATAATGAGCGGGTGGAAGACCCCACCGAGTTAGCGTGTTTAAAATGATCTTCCCTCAGCATTTTTCTAGTCAGCGTTCCGGCTATGGGCGTTGATTGAAATAATGGCCCTTCGACCCTAACACCCCCATCTCAATCACCCTTTGATGACGAAGGCCATGAATACAGTTCTGCCTTGGTACATGGATATGCCCGCAGTTCTGAGGAGTCTGACGGGCTGCCAAATGATACAATTCTGCCTTGGTTCATCGATATGCCCGCAGTTCTGAGGAGTCTGGCGGGCTGTCAAATGATACAGTTCTGCCTTGGTACATGGATATGCCCGCAGTTGTGAGGAATCCGACGGGCTGACAAATGCACATGGCTCTGCTGAATGGCGGTCAAATGAAAGTCAAGTGCGCTCGTCGGGCTGCTGATTTATGCACTGGGATTCGGGGCGTCTCGGGCACTGGGTCATGCATTCGGTCCGGTGTATGGATGAGGTGTTCGGCCCAATAAAACGTCTGTAGCTGCCTGGACGTTGCATTTGCCGTCACTTATTCAGGGCATTCAGTTTTACGTTAGCTGATTCAACTTAGCATGACGGATTTGTGATTTATTGTCGAGGTAGCCGCATGAAACGCTAGTTCATTGCGAAGCGGAAGATATGCATCAGCATCAAATAACCATGTGGCTCTAGGATTCCCGTGTGTTAGTATGGTGCCAAAATCCCCAACGTAATCTGAAGGTGTCGCTTCCCTACCTGTTCGGCTGGCGGAGCCATGGGTGCCGTGGCTCCTCTCCTGTCCGGCCGGTGTGGCCATGGGTGCCGTGGCTCCCCTCCTGTCCGGCTGATATGGCCATGGGTGCCGTGGCTCCTCTCCTGTCCGGCTGATATGGCCATGGGTGCCGTGGCTCCTCTCCTGTCCGGCTGATATGGCCATGGGTGCCGTGGCTCCCCTCCTGTCCGGCTGATATGGCCATGGGTGCCGTGGCTCCTCTCCTGTCCGGCTGATATGGCCATGGGTGCCGTGGCTCCTCTCCTGTCCGGCTGATATGGCCATGGATGCCGTGGCTCCTCTCCTGTCCGGCTGATATGGCCATGGGTGACGTGGCTCCTCTCCTGTCCGGCTGATATGGCCATGGGTGCCGTGGCTCCTCTCCTGTCCGGCTGATATGGCCATGGGTGCCGTAGCTCCCTACCTGTCCGGCTGGTGGTGCCATCAGGTGCCGTGGCTCCCTACCTGTCCGGCTGGTGGTACCATGGGTGCCGCGGCTCCCTGCCTGTCCGGCTGGTGGTACCATCAGGTGCCGCGGCTACCTACCTGTCCGGCTGGTGGGGCCATGGGTGCCGTGGCTCCCCACCTGTCCGGCTGGTGGTACCATCAGGTGCCGCGGCTCCCTACCTGTCCGGCTGGTGGTACCATCGGGTGCCGCGGCTCCCCACCTGTCCGGCTGGTGGTACCATCGGGTGCCGTGGCTCCCTACCTGTCCGGCTGGTGGTACCATGGGTGCCGCGGCTCCCTGCCTGTCCGGCTGGTGGTACCATCAGGTGCCGCGGCTACCTACCTGTCCGGCTGGTGGGGCCATGGGTGCCGTGGCTCCCCACCTGTCCGGCTGGTGGTACCATCAGGTGCCGCGGCTCCCTACCTGTCCGGCTGGTGGTACCATCGGGTGCCGCGGCTCCCCACCTGTCCGGCTGGTGGTACCATCGGGTGCCGTGGCTCCCTACCTGTCCGGCTGGTGGTACCATCGGGTGCCGTGGCTCCCTACCTGTCCGGCTGGTTGTACCATCGGGTGCCGTGGCTCCCCACCTGTCCGGCTGGTGGTACCATCAGGTGCCGCGGCTCCCTACCTGTCCGGCTGGTGGTACCATCAGGTGCCGCGGCTCCCTGCCTGTCCGGCTGGTGGTACCATCGGGTGCCGTGGCTCCCCACCTGTCCGGCTGGTGGTACCATCGGGTGCCGTGGCTCCCTACCTGTCCGGCTGGTTGTACCATCGGGTGCCGCGGCTCCCTACCTGTCCGGCTGGTGGTACCATCAGGTGCCGCGGCTCCCTGCCTGTCCGGCTGGTGGTACCATCGGGTGCCGCGGCTCCCTACCTGTCCGGCTGGTGGTACCATCGGGTGCCGTGGCTCCCTACCTGTCCGGCTGGTGGTACCATGGGTGCCGCGGCTCCCTACCTGTCCGGCTGGTGGTACCATCAGGTGCCGTGGCTCCCTGCCTGTCCGGCTGGTGGTACCATGGGTGCCGTGGCTCCCTACCTGTCCGGCTGGTGGTACCATGGGTGCCGCGGCTCCCTACCTGTCCGGCTGGTGGTACCATCAGGTGCCGCGGCTCCCTACCTGTCCGGCTGGTGGTACCATCAGGTGCCGCGGCTCCCTACCTGTCCGGCTGGTGGTACCATCGGGTGCCGTGGCTCCCTACCTGTCCGGCTGGTGGTACCATCGGGTGCCGTGGCTCCCTACCTGTCCGGCTGGTGGTACCATCGGGTGCCGTGGCTCCCTGCCTGTCCGGCTGGTGGTACCATGGGTGCCGTGGCTCCCTACCTGTCCGGCTGGTGGTACCATGGGTGCCGTGGCTCCCTACCTGTCCGGCTGGTGGTACCATCGGATGCCGTGGCTCCCTACCTGTCCGGCTGGTGGTACCATGGGTGCCGTGGCTCCCTACCTGTCCGGCTGGTGGTACCATCGGGTGCCGTGGCTCCCTACCTGTCCGGCTGGTGGTACCATCGGGTGCCGCGGCTCCCTGCCTGTCCGGCTGGTGGTACCATCAGGTGCCGCGGCTCCCTGCCGCCGTCGGCCGCCTAGCGGTGCCCAGGCGACGGAGCCGTCCGTCGGCCAGCCGGGTCAGGTGGCCGGCCAGCCGTGACCCTGGCCGAGCCACCTTGACTGACCTTGACCGTCAGCTCTGTAGCGAGCGGCGCCGGGTGGCGTGTTGTGGCCGACGGCCGGCGGCACACGGCCCGCCGTCTGATGATCCGCTGATCAAGCGGTCCGCGGCCAGCTGAGTCAGCTCAGCCCGCTCAGTTAGCTGAGGCAGCTGAGTCCGCTCAGTCAGCTGAGTCAGCTCAGTCAGCTGAGGCGGCCCGACAACGCAGCGGCTGCGGGCCCGACTCAGCTACCAGCCGACGTCTGTGTCGCGGAGGAGTCTTGGGTCTGGAGGGAAAATTGAGGAACCCTCAGTTTGGAGAGAAAAACTTTGACGTTGCTCGCCACATTGTCTTCGCGCACTTCAGTGTTATTATTTTCATGCTTTTCTTTCCAACAACAATAAGTGCGTAGTGTTTCAAAGGAGCATTCAACCTTTCGCTAAGGCTCTAATTTCCTGGAGACGATAATGTCATCGATGACCAGAGTCTATGACGGAGTGTCCCAATCATCTGTGGCTGTCTTGTGTGGTGGGTTGTGCTGCTGTTTGATTGTCAATGGACCAAAGCAGCTGCAGACACGGCGGAGGTGCCCGCAAGCCAATAACTGACTGGAGCCAATAATTCCAGTCAGCCAATAACTGGCTGGAATTGCCCGAAGGAGGTCCACGCCAGTGTCCAACCTCGCTCCTTTCCCAGCGACATGAGCGCTGTTTGTGTTCTGTGTTGCCTGTAGAGAAATTGACGATATAACCTAGACTGGTTGTGGTGTGGTGGAGCTCCGGTAGCATCAGTGGACTTGGTTATATTGAATTGAATTGGTTATTCCTTGAGTATGGAGAGGTTTGTGGCGTTAGTTAGCTCTTCTATTTAAAGTATTACAGAGGGTAGTCAGTTCAAGCTACACGAGTCAAGGTGTCGGGCAGTTAAGCGACAACAGGTTTTCAGTATGTGTAGTTGATCAATGAAATAGGCTGTCCAGATGGCTTTACAGGCTTAGCCTAGATGGACCCATGTGACTTTTCTTAGGTCTCATCGCTTTATGACTCACACACACTGGTTTTTTCCGAACTAATGTCTTCTGGGGAATTGATTGAGACACCTTCAGTTTCCACTTCCTTGAAGAAACTGATTGAAATACTTCTGGGTCGTTTTTTCCGAATAAAAGTATTGCATCCAGTTTAGTGTCTTGATGCGTTTTTGTGGGGAAATTGGCGCGAAGAAATTGTGCACCGCCAGTGCTTAGCTGTCGTTTTAAAGTTTCCACCGCTGAAGTTGGATTTTGTGTTTGTTTTCTTCAATTATTTCAGTTTTGCATGATAGCCTGTGCCGCCTGCGAAATGGTATACTCCCACTGGCTACTGCCGCAGGAGTTTCCTTTCCGCCGCATCGGATGTTCGCCGAATGGGGCCGGTCGTCTGCGAACGGCGTGCGGCCTGACCTTGATTGGGCGCTTGACCCAGAAGCGGTCGGTCATCGCCGGAATGGCTGATCATGAATGGGCAATGACACGCCTGGCACGGGCTCGCTGTTGTCCGGTCGATGGCCCAAATAGCGCGCGGCCCGCGGCCATTTCCCGCCATGGCGCGTGTCGATACGGCACTGGCCGCGACACCTTCGCGCAGCCATGCTTCATACCCCCACCTCACCCCCACCTCACCCCCCCACTGACGTGGCCACCTGGTGCGGTGAAACAGGTGCGCTTGCCTACTGTGTGGCGCCCCGATGGATCTGGATGGAACGGGGCTTGGACATGGCTTTGGAAACGCCTCAGCTATTCTGCAAACGACTGTGCTATGCAAACCGGACCGATGCGCCATGGAACTGAAACACACGGCCAGTTCTACAACGGGCGGGTACCAGTCGCCGCCAGTGCACATTACACCATATGTGACATAGATGTTTTTTTTGTCTTTTTCGCCGACGCGTACAAAGCCGGCTCGTTAAATGGGGCTGGCACGTGTAGCCGGCACGTTAAATGGGGCCGGCTCGTTAAATGGGGCCGGCACGTGTAGCCGGCACGTTAAATGGGGCCGGCACGTGGTAGCCGGCACGTTAAATGGGGCCGGCACTGGGGCCGGCTCGTTAAATGGGGCCGGCACGTGTAGCCGGCACGTTAAATGGGGCTGGCACGTGTAGCCGGCACGTTAAATGGGGCCGGCACGTTAAATGGGGCCGGCTCGTCAAATGGGGCCGGCACGTGTAGCCGGCACGTTAAATGGGGCCGGCACGTGTAGCCGGCACGTTAAATGGGGCCGGCTCGTTAAATGGGGCTGGCACGTGTAGCCGGCACGTTAAATGGGGCCGGCTCGTTAAATGGGGCTGGCACGTGTAGCCGGCACGTTAAATGGGGCCGGCACGTGTAGCCGGCACGTTAAATGGGGCCGGCACGTGTAGCCGGCACGTTAAATGGGGCCGGCTCGTTAAATGGGGCCGGCACGTGTAGCCGGCACGTTAAATGGGGCCGGCTCGTTAAATGGGGCCGGCACGTGTAGCCGGCTCGTTAAATGGGGCTGGCACGTGTAGCCGGCACGTTAAATGGGGCCGGCTCGTTAAATGGGGCTGGCACGTGTAGCCGGCACGTTAAATGGGGCCGGCTCGTGGGGCCGGCACGTTAAATGGGGCCGGCTCGTCAAATGGGGCCGGCACTGGTAGCCGGCTCGTTAAATGGGGCTGGCACGTGGTAGCCGGCTCGTCCCACTTCAAACCGACCACGCCGATCGCCGCGGGCCAGAACGGGGTCAAATGCAGTTCTGGGAATCGGGAGCCGGCGGCGGCGGCGGCAGGGGCCATTTGGGTTAATAGGTGCGGGTGTGGTGGGGGGGGGGCAGGGGTGGCGACGGCAGCGAGGCATGAGCGCTGGTCGGTCACTGGACAGTGCTCCGCCGCCGAGGTAGGTGTTCCGTATCGTAGTCCCCTCCTAAGACATCAGCGCTGCCATATCGTACGTGTGCCGTGTCAGCGCTGCCATATCGTACGTGTTCCGCTGTCTGTTTATGCAATTATCCGGTTATTATCGCTCGGTGATTATCGCTATTTTCAGCTTGTTAAATAACTTTTTGAAATGTGTTCGTTAATGCAAATTATGGGTTGGTACCGTGTTGTTTCGAAGGCACGGTTAGTTGTTCAGTTACCCTGTCGGCTACCGAGACCGCGGAACATCGCCGTTCTGCCACGTGGAGTCTAACGACCAATAGGGGCTCTTCAAAACGGAATGTCATGTGCAACTTGTTCTTCTCGGTGTGTTATGGTGTGAACGACCACAGCCCCCTCCACCACCACCCTATCGGTGGCCCGCCTCCTCCTCCTCCACCGCCCTATCGGTGGCCTGCCTCCTCTTCCTCCACCACCACCGTATCTGTGGCCCGCCTCCTCCTCCTCCTCCTCTACCACCACCCTATCGGTGGCCTGCCTGAGGCCTCCTCCTCCACCACTCTATCGGTGGCCTGCCCGAGGCCTCCTCCTCCACCACCCTATCGGTGGCCTGCCTGAGGCCTCCTCCTCCTCCATCACCACCCTATCGGTGGCCTGCCTGAGGCCTCCTCCACCACCCTATCGGTGGCCTGCCTGAGGCCTCCTCCACCACCCTATCGGTGGCCTGCCTGAGGCATCCTCCTCCTCCACCACCACCACCACCACCCTATATGTGGCCTGCCCGCCTCCTCCTCCACCGCCCGATGTATTGGGAGCTCGGTCGCCGCTTCTTCCTTGTTTCACCTCGGTTTTGTGTTTTCCGTGAGCGTGGGACCGCGCGTGCTTTCCTCTTTGGTTAGTAGCGCGCGGTGTCTGGCTAGGAATCTGGGCCAGCTGGTACTGCACGCTTTGCCGAGGTGTCGACCGGCAGACAAAATAACCAGCACAATCCGCTCTCTACTCCACTCCTCGTGGGCTTCATTTTGCATGCTTTTGCGGCGGAATTAATTAGGAAAGTGCTGAAATAGTGCACTGGCCCTGGAAATTTGTCAAGTGCTTTCACCCTTTTTAGAAAAGGATCGGACAAAATTCCACAAGCGATCCTCGTTATTTGCTTGCCGCCCCTTCGGTTTTTCCAGAAAACTGCCGACTTCCTCGGTCTCAGCATTTAAAGCATTGTTGTAGCAACCCAGCATTTCAGCGTTATAATGGGCTTTCAGCACCTGTGTGTGCAGAACCACTTTGTCTTGCGATGTGGAGCTTCACTTAATGTTAGTGGCTCCAATCCGATGGTATCGACGTCTGTTGTGTTAATTTGTCTGTGTGGTCATGAAATCGATACCAATGCACAAGGAATTACTTTTTTGGGTGATAGGAGCCAACAGAGTTCAATTAATTCCTGGTCAGACCAGGTCGAGTCGAGTCGGGTTCCCCAAATATCTCCCTGTGGTACGTTGCCTCCGATTTGCCCATCATGATGCTGACTTGGCATTACATAATCATACCCATACTACTCACACTGTCGCACCTTAGGCTCCTACTCACTCGAGCAGGTATCTCGGTGGCCTCGTATCTCCAGTCCTCTTAGTTGCGAAAAAAATCACAGTTGGCGAAGGCTACGCCCCCTCCACGGCGTGTCGTGTTGTTCGCTCTGCCGTGCGAGTTAAAATAGAACTTGTTCTCAATTTAGCGGGAGGTCTCGAAAAAAAATAACGGCGGCCGAAGCCCCCCCCCTCCACTGTGTGTTGTGAGACTTTGTCTGTCGTGGTAGTTTTTTGTTTGTTTGGATAAATCTGGTTCCCAATTTACCGTGAGGTGTCGGGTGTTGGTGCTCCTATAGACGCCGCTCAGTTCCGAACCTGAACGTGGCGCCCACCGGTGGGTATTTGCCGTTGCGCAGCCGGGCTCTCTGTTGCTGCAGCCGATCAATACCGGTCGCCGAGCGCCGTCAGATCAGAGCCCCAGTCACCCCTCCCCCTGCAGTTTTACCCTCCCCTCCCCTCCCCTTCCCTCGGCTGCCGAACACTGGCAGATCAGAGCACCAGTTGCCCCCCTGCAATTTTTTCCACCCTTCCCTCTGTCCCTGCCCCCTGTCGCCGACGCCCCCGGCCGGCGCGGTGTGATCGAGGTCATCGGCGCAGGGGCGGGGAGGGGTGGCCGACAGTCGGCGACACGCCGTCTGCGCTGAGTAGGGCCGGCCGCGGTGTGCTGACGTGACCTGTGACCCCGACTGCGCGCGCGGCGCGACGTCAGACCACGTCGACAGACGACTGTCAGGTACGCGTGCCGCCGGCGGCAGGGCAGGGAACTATGTCATCTCCCCACCTCCCTATGTCTCTCCCCCCCCCCCCCTATGTCCCTCCATCCACCCGCATCCCCACCGCAAGGGGCGGATTTTTTGCTGGAGGGTTACACAAAAATTGGGTTTTCTCGACATCTACGATCATTTCATTGGATAAATATGTTTTGAACAGACCCCACGAGTGTTGCCTGTTCAAATCTGATGGAGTTTTTTCAACATCGGAAAGTGTTCCAAATTTCCTCCCCGAAGCCGGGCTGCTGGATCCGCCCGTGGCCGTCGGCGACCTTCGTTGCGGTGTTGGACGGGAGACGGCAGCGGTGGCCCTGCCCGGGGGCAGCGTCACGCATGGCAGCGGCCACTTCCGGCGCTGCCCTGGCCGTGCTGTTCCCTTCTCATCTTGGGGCGATATAGCGCAGACTGCGATTCAGTTGCCTTCCGGACCTTACACGGAATTTTCCCGGTCGCAGCTATTTCACAAACGTAACGATTTCTATATACTCGTAATGTTTGTGTGATGCAATGCGACGTGATGTTCCCGTTTTTCCATCATCGTTCTCAGTATGCCACGTGTCTGCGTCTAGTCGATCCGCCATAAAATTATATCTTCCCCTGTGCTTGCTCTCACGCGTGTCTGTAAATCTAACATCCACGCGTCATCCAACATTGAATGGCCTCCAACGATCGTGCAGCAGCCAGCACGCATACAACATCCAGCAACAGATATGAAATAACCGACCTGAAAGCGGCCGCGAGTCGTGGCTGTTTGAGGCTGAATCAAAGTACAACTCGATGCGACTCGGTTCCACGCATCGTTTATCTTAACGTTGATATCGATTTGTCGGCGTTTTTATCGCTTGTAGTCGTTGACTGTTCTGCTTGTGCTGCTTGTCGCGGAGGAAGCGGCTGGATTGGACGGCCTCGAGCCACGTGACGTGACGTGGCATGACGTGACGTCAGGCTGGGTCGGTGCGCGGGCCGTGACGTGGTTCCCTGACCCCACGCGTGCGCCGACGCCGCGGTAGTTTGTTGCTCGCGCCGGCGGCTGTTTTTGCGCGGCTTGCAGGCGGCTTTTTCTACTGCCATGAGCCTTTGTTCGCTGACCTCTGTGTCTTCCTCCTCACGCGCACCGGTGTCAAGGTCACCTTGAGGCGGCGCGTGCGCTGACCCAAGATTAGGGAGAGGTGACCGGTGCGCTGGGGCCAGTCTCCGGCCAGCCGGCGGCCAGCTGACTGCCAGCCTGTCTCATCGCGGAAGAGACGAACTTCCGGAAAGGCTCCCCAAAGCCGCCGGGAAGCGCGCGCCTTTCGCCAGCCGCCGGGCGCCGGAAAAAAGTCGGGCCTGCTCGCCGGACACTTGGTCGGCGGCGGCCCGCCGGTCGGTGTCAGTGTTCCGACACCGGTGACACTGGTGACACTGATGCCGCGGTACGGCCGCCGGGCCGGTGCAGTAATCACGCGGCCATCTGCCCACTACCGGCCGCGCGACAAAAACCGGCCGCCGTCGCCGCTTTAATCCGCCGGTCTGGCGCGCCGCAGATGGCCGTCGGCGTCCTACGGACGTGCTTTTTTCCACCGGCCGTCGGGATTACGGCTCGACTTCCGTGGCGCATGCCGCCGCCGCCACCGGTTACAGCCGCTGACCGCCACCGCCGCCGTCACCCCACCGACCTGGTGCGGTCGTCAGCTGGCCGGTCAGCGGGACCTTGACTCAGCACGTCCAAACGTCCCGCGGGTGGATGCACCTGCTCCATATGCCGCTCGGTGGCTTTGCGGTGCCGAGGTGGCTGCCGGGTGGGGGAGGGGTGGTTGCCCCGCAGGAGGGGCCCTGCGGTCTCGCTGACATGTGGCACGTACGTCCGGCAGGTCGGCTGGATTCGAACGGTCAGTCGCCCGATGTCAACGTCGCCGAGGTGATGTGGGGTATGCCACCACTGTGGATGTACACCCGGCCAAGGTGTATTTGATCTAAGAGTAAGGCGAAGGTCAAAGCCATGCAATCACCAATTGGGCGCTGTATGACCGAAGAGTTCGATGCGCCTCCTAAGCCCAAATAACCAGCCAACCATGCAATCACCAAGCGCCTAATGGTGATTGGCATGACAACAGACTGTTGACATGACAACAGAGCAGTTGTCATGACAGCGAAGCAATTACCCCAGTCGGTAATGTAATGTAATGCTAGTCCACTGATGAATCCGACCTCTAGTTTGACACGAAAATTGACGCACGCAATTCCGATTTAACGCGCTCACGAAGGTCACCCAAAGGAAATTGAGAAGCCCATTTCCCGGGCCTTCTCACACTGTCCGTTCCTCTGGCCTGCCCTATGTGTTTCTGTTCGTCTAGCATTGACCAGCGTGCCGCAGGATACGGCCCAGTTCGATCATGCGTGACCGTTGATGGCTCCATGGGGGGCCGGCAGGCTCTGTTTACACCAATGCCCCTGCGCACTCCCGTTCCACCCCCGCCCCCAACATCAGCCAATCGGCGTGTCGTGTCCAGGTAATTGGCCAAAAGTAGGTCAATGCTGTGTCGACGAGCTGTGAGTCGGCGCGTCGGCTCAGTTTGCCAGCGACTGCGTCGGGGGTGGCACGCGCCTGCCCACCACCATCGCACGGTGAGCCGACGTTTCGCAGCTAGTTAGTTAGTTATTTGGGCCTCATGGCGTCTCGACTGCATCGGTCATTTAGCGCCCGTTTTGGCAGAGTTAGCTCGTTATTTGGGCTTTAGGGCGCATCGACTGCATTGGTCATTTAGCACCCGTTTAGCATAGTTCTTGTGTGGGTGTAGTCTCGTGCGTGTTCATACGATCGTCACCTCTTGTTTCCATCTGTCGGTTCTTAGACAGCCGTGCGGCAAGGCGAGTTACTGGGCAAGGACTTTATGTTGGATATATTGGAATGTACTGTACCATTTTCCACATTTTCTTACTTTTGCTTCAGCTAGACCAGGGAATCCAGTAAAAGGTTCATTTGTGAGTTTGTTGACGTTGGCTCAAAATTGAGCTTGAAGGACTTCAGCGATACTTTGAGCGGAATCATTCCCATTGCGAGTTTCAACATCCTTTAATCGTTTTAACATCTCGCACCAAACATAACCCATTATTTTAATACTGCTGTTTGAGTCCAAGGGGTATCCTATTTGGTATGTATGAAGTGTACAGGTCTCAACTTCGAGAAAATTCATGGTGAATATGGCCTACTTTACGAGTTAGCATTCCCAGTTTAAAACAATCTTGTACCAAATTGTAAGTACTCCACGTTTTCCAAATTTATTGTTATATCACCCAACTCAGGTACAAGTGTTTTTTTTTCGTGGGCGTAGAACCAGATGAAGCCTCGATTTCAACAGTCTTAGCCGTTTTGTGTTGCTTGGGAAGAACCAGCTCCAAGCGGCTCCTCCCTTCCGCCACTCCCACACACACTCCACCCCTACACACACGCACGCACGTTTGCAGGCAACTTAGCGCGCTTGATTGTTCAAGCGCGCTAAATTTCCTGCTAGTTGCAGGCAACTTAGCGCGCTCCACCCCTACCCCAGCCGTCCGCCGCGCCGTTAAGGCAGCACGATCCTGGTATTGCACTCAGCGCGTCCGGTCGCGGCTGAATGGGCTCAACTGGGTCTCAGCCGGGGCTGAGGCGAGGCTCAGCCGGGGCTCAGCCGGGACTCGGACGGTCTCAGGGAGGTGGCGGTGGATGACTGGTGGGGGCGGCGGCGTCACACCGTGTTGTGTTGTGTCTCGATAGCGCCGCGCCGTAGCTCCGCCGTCCGTCTGCGTCCCCGTGCCGTCCCTGTTGCGTGTCCGCTCCGTGTGGGCTCCGTCTCGGCTCCGGCTGCCGGAGCGCCATTTCCGCGTCGGTGTCGGTTCCGCGCCAGTACGCGGTCGCGGCCGCCGTCGCGCCGCGCCGCGCCGGCCTCGGCGGCCGCCGTGTTGCATGTAGCCAGCGTGTAGCCGGCATGTGGCCGGCCGGCGGTGTGCCGGAACGCGTGGCCGTGGCGCGACGGTGTGCCAGCTCGCGGCCGGTGCGGGGCCAGCCGCCGGGAACGGCGACACGCTGGGCCTGACCGGCTCGTGCGTCGGACAGTTCGCAGTCGGCTGGTGCGCCGGGTTCGTGCTGAGGAGTTTGGAGTTGGAGGTGGGCGTGACGAGTTGGTGCGCAGTGGGAACTGATGGGAGGTGGGCGTGACGAGTTGGTGCGCAGTGGGAACTGATGGGAGGTGGGCTCGCTCCGTCAGGCTATAGTCGAGTCGTGCCACAACTGTAGCCGTCTGCGCTCACAACAGTCTCGTAGCAGGAGAAAACAATTGTGGCCATCACGTGTAAACCGGGAAAAACCCACAGAAATCGTACGAAAAAAATCCGATCATGTTCTCTCAGAGAAGATGGATGTTCATTCTTGGAGAGGAGGTCCTTGTCTTCTCTAAGAAGGGACATGAGGATCAGGAAGGAGGGACATTTTCTTGAGGTACTGTGAGAAGCGATAAAATTGGCGACAGGTGCATCGGAAGCATTAACAATCGTTACGAATGCTCTTAGGTACGCTGATGAGCACAGCAATGCCAATTCAAACGTAACTGGAGGAGTCTGACCAATGTGCTCGCGCATACAATGGATCTAGCTTTTCTGCAGAAAAAAGGCGCAAAAAAATCTGGCTGGACGAGTACGCGGCCGAGAGGGAACGCTGAGCGGAAGTGGCCCAGAAAGTGCTCCTGGCGCTGTCCAGGCGACAAAAATCGAAACCCGGCGACAACGGGTCGCATTCCCGGCGCGCCCGTGGCAGGACTGGCGCGTTTTTTCTCTGATCGGCCGCCGCTGACGCGTGTGGCCGTTCAAGGCTGGCCGGCGTGACCCTGGCCGCCGGCTGCTGACCCCTGCCGACCCGGCGCCGGCCGGCATGCCGCCGCACCGGTTCTGGTTCACCCACGACGGGGTTTTTTTTCCGCCGGCCAGCCGTGGGCTCGCGCTGCGCCGACGGCGGAACACCACCAGCGCCGAGCGTGCACGGCTTAAGTGAACCGAATCGGCGGCAGCCGGGCGGCGGGAAGCCGGGGCGGCCGGCGGCGGCGGGAAGCCGGGGCGGCCGGCGGCGGCGGCGCGCACCCGCCCACGTCAAGACTGCACGCCTGTTCCGGAGAAGCGGGGCGGGGCAGACGTGGAGCCGGTCACCGCTGCAGCTGACGTCGGCAGACCGGACGGTGCGTCACCACCGGTCCGGCGTCTGCGTCGTGACCCACGTCGATAGAGAGTGACCCGAGGTCGTGACCGTGCAGCGGTGACCGCTGTCGATCAGAGGTGATCACTGCTGGTGCGAAGTGACCCCGCTGGCCTGAAGCGACACCTGTTGACCTCTGTTGACCGACCCACCGGCGGACTGGTGGGGGGTCCCGTGGCAGGTGTCCACTCTCCTCTGGTGGTGGGCCCCAGTGGTATAGCGAGCCGCGTGTCGACGGTGACCTGACACCGGCGCGGCACCGCCCACCCCTGTGTCAGCTGACACTCGACGTCAGCTGATCACCTGGTCAGCTGACGTCTGCGGTGCCCGTGATGGTGATGTCCGGGTCCCGCCCCGTCCCCGGGGTCCCCCCTGCCTCGCCCCTCCCAGTCGGCAGGGTGTCCACCAGCGACCCGGCGCTGCGGTAACGGGTCATGAAAAGATTATCTGAGAGCCTGGTGTGAGGCGTGGAATTTATATTACTGGATGTTCGTTATCACGATCCTTGATCCGTTATGATAAGTACGATGCTTATAAACGAGATACTGTTCAAAACGAAGCATGAATACGTCGCAAGCACGCACCAAGAAGCACGATGCCAATACTTCTTTGGGAAGGATGTCGACTCTGTATTCAGACAGTGGTATGCTCCACCATATTTCACGAATAATTTGCCGTTATAGCCATGCGCTGTTATGACTGAGCCCCGACCTGGCAATTTAGAGTTTCCTCACCAGTTCCGACCGACGGTTGTGTTACATACTCTTGTGAATCCCGTAGATTATGTAAATTTGCTATTCTCGTCGGGGATATCAACCCAAAGGCTGTATATAGCTTGCACGGGAAGTGTTAGCATGAGGTTCAGGTAATGCATGCTGCATATTGTTGAGGAGAGAAGGTTGATCGCGTTTCAGATGCGAGATGTCGTTCCAATTCCTGCGATGCGCTTTCAGATACACTCTGAGTGTTCTATTTTATGGGATTGAGAGTTTTGGTATGTTGCAAACAAAGAGGAAACTGGTTGAGAGCATTGAACACGGTTGCCGACATGCGCCGTCTCGATGTCGGCCAGACGTGTTCCGGTACGTGCCTCGCGCGCCAGCAGCTGAGGCAGTGCCGTGTGAAGTTTCCCACCAGCTGCCGCACAAAGTGACGCTTGTCAGCCGCATGTGGCCGCCGGCGGCGGCGTCAGGTCAGGTCACGCCACGTCAGGCCCGCTTCCGGTGTGGCACATGGTGGTGTCGACGACCGCAGTACGTCGCGGTCTTCAGACTCGGTGGCGAGACTAGCTGACCGACTCACTTGTTATTCCGGCTTCTGTGCAGCTGGACCGCGAAGCAATCGCAGAGCAACAGCGATGCAATGATTATTTGTGATGGGAGAGCCGTCGTGCATCTTGCCCCCCCCCCCCCATACACACATACACATACACACATACACATACACACCGGGAAGCTTTCGATCGATCACCCGTGGATTAAGAGCATGTTAAGTGTTCGTGATCTCATTTTATGAACAACATAGCGTAGTCTGACCAGTTTGTATCAGTCAGTTAAAGTGTAATCCGTCAGTAATTATCAGTTTAAACCTTGTTACAATCCGCCAATTTTAGGGAAGAGCCGGAAGCACGATAGTCGGAAGATTCCAAAGCCCCTCAGCCCCTCCGCTGCATTCTTTTAGCAGCTTGGGGATGAGTAGTCTAGGGGTAAATAGCCCGTCTCACAATCGAAAGATTATATGTTCGAGCCTCACCTGTCGCTACTCTTCGTCCGCGGCCAATCGGCGTGAGAGATCGGCGACGCTGCGAGACTTAACGGCCGACGTTTCGCAAAACCAATCCCCACCGCCATCCTTGTGGCAGCTCCACTGGTGGACGTGACTGGAAGGTACCTCTGCGCCGCGGAACTGGCGCTGTAGCGTGGTGCGCCAGTGGACGTGAGCTGTGACGCGCCCGTCATTCTGCCGAGTGGCATCAGGGTGGTGCAGAGCTGGGACACACCGCCTGCCGCCAGGATGCCGCGCGCTCACGTGGGGCTCGTGCAAGGCCGAACGCAAGGCCAGGTGAACTTGGACATGTATTGGGCCCTCCGCTACGTGAACACTACACCAGATTACGAGACGCGTGCCTACCCTGCGCTTTCAAAAGCAGCGTATTTGTGTCGCGCCAGTGATCTTCACTGACGTCAGAGCAACCTCAAAATTGCGTCATTGGGCGCGCACGATATGCTGGGTGAAGGCAAATACACGGAGGCGTGGGTGGGACCATGGTGTCACGGTGGAATGGAAGGGGGAGAGCGTCCGATTTGTATTTCGGCATTCTCCATACGGCGTTGCTGGAAAGAAACGACTTGAAAATGGTGTTTGAGCTAACCACCTGTGGAATGGCTATTCCAGTTGAGAAGTGATTATTGTGACTGTGCCGTGCTACGATTATTGGGACTATCCTAAACTGTGATTGTTGGGGCTGTGCAGTGCCGTCATTGTCGGGGCTGTACCGTTGGTGTCGGGCTGTACCGTTAGTGTCGGGGCTGTACCGTCAGTGTCGGGGCTGTACCGTACCGTCAGTGTCGGGGCTGTACCGTTAGTGTCGGGGCTGTACCGTCAGTGTCGGGGCTGTACCGTACCGTCAGTGTCTGGGCTGTACCGTTAGTGTCGGGGCTGTACCGTTAGTGTTGGGGCTGTACCGTTAGTGTCGGGGCTGTACCGTTAGTGTCGGGGCTGTACCGTCAGTGTCGGGGCTGTACCGTTAGTGTCGGGGCTGTACCGTCAGTGTCGGGGCTGTACCGTACCGTCAGTGTCGGGGCTGTACCGTTAGTGTCGGGGCTGTACCGTTAGTGTCGGGGCTGTACCGTCAGTGTTGGGGCTGTACCGTCAGTGTCGGGGCTGTACCGTCAGTGTCGGGGCTGTACCGTCAGTGTCGGGGCTGTACCGTTAGTGTCGGGGCTGTACCGTCAATGTCGGGGCTGTACCGTTAGTGTCGGGGCTGTACCGTCATTGTTGGGGTTGTACCGTCAGTGTCGGGACTGTACCGTTAGTGTCGGGGCTGTGCCGTCAGTGTCGGGGCTGTACGGTACCGTTAGTGTCGGGGCTGTACCGTCATTGTTGGGGCTGTACCGTCAGTGTTGGGGCTGTACCGTCATTGTTGGGCTGTACCGTCAGTGTCGGGGCTGTACCGTCAGTGTCGGGCTTACCGTCAGTGTGGCTGTACCGAGCTGTACCGTATTGTCGGGGCTGTACCGTCAGTGTCGGGGCTGTACCGTCAGTGTCGGGGTTCTACCGTCAGTGTTTGGGCTGTACCGTCATTGTCGGGGCTGTACCGTCAGTGTCGGGGCTGTACCGTTAGTGTCGGGGCTGTACCATACCCGTCAGTGTCGGGGCTGTACCGTCAGTGTCGGGGCTGTACCGTCAGTGTGGGGCTGTACCGTCAGTGTCGGGGCTGTACCGTCAGTGTCGGGGCTGTACCGTCAGTGTTGGGGCTGTACCGTCATTGTTGGGCTGTACCGTCAGTGTCGGGGCTGTACCGTCAGTGTCGGGGTTCTACCGTCAGTGTCTGGGCTGTACCGTCAGTGTCGGGGCTGTACCGTTAGTGTCGGGGCTGTACCATACCCGTCAGTGTCGGGGCTGTACCGTCAGTGTCGGGGCTGTACCGTCAGTGTTGGGGCTGTGTCGTCACGTGACCATGTCCGCGCCGGCCGCGATGTCCCGGGCTGCCGCCCGCTTGACCTGTCTAGCGGTCACGGCCCCAACGCCACGCAGTCACCACATCAGCGGAAAGTCCAGACTTTCCAAGGTTACGCGGACGACCATTTTATTGATTGGCGAACAGGTTGTGGCGGCGACCATGTGCGACGCGAGCGCCAAGTGCAGACTCCGACCCCGGATTATGTGTCGGTGCGCTCTAGACTTCCGGCAGGCCGCCGCGCGCCGGCGATTTGACGTTGACTCGGCATTGTGTCGTGTGTAAACAACCGTGACGCGTATTTTTCCGTGGGGGACATTCAAGTGTACCTAGTCGTCGGTTTGCGAATTCGCGAAGCTGACGGTAACGACGTGTCCAATGCCATCGCCCCCAGCTAAGGACATAGTTGCAAAGTTCTCACCGGCCAGTTCCTGGGTGTGATGCCTAAAATCGTAATGCAAGTTCCATAGTGCACACTAGAATTGTGGTTAGCTTTTCAAAATTCATGTTTTTTTTACATGTTGCTCGTTTCGGCGTAGGATTTTGCCTCCGAAGCATTTCTGTGTGGATTTTTCCTCCGAAGCATTTGGGTCCAACCTATTGGGTTGGACCCAATGGGTAGTCAATTTTAACCTTGCGCCATCGGTTAGAGGTTGTTGTCCTCGACATAGAATGTCCGTTGTGTTCAAATGTCAAGGTGAAGGCATTATCAGATTCCTCGATATAGAATGTCCGATATGTTGATTTGTCACGTGAAAGTAAGTTAGAAGACTCCCTGATATAGAAAGACCGATGTATTGATATGTCACGAGTAGGTATTAGACGACTGCTCGATTCTCAAATTCAAGCAGCGTCTGTCAGGAAAATGGGGATGGTGCAAGCGAACTCGAAGTGCATCCTATATGGGCTTCATTTGCCAAAGCTCGGACATGGTCGGTGCGTCATCAAGCCAAGGTAACCAACCAACCGATGTACATGCCGTGATATCACCTTGGGTTGCAATCGCCTTTTCCGCACTTCGCCGCAGTCCTTTTTCACCGGCTCAGGACGTACGCTTGGGATTCCACTTCCATATTGTCGATATTTGACTAGAAAAACATACTCCTGACATCTGGCGTTTTTCTATGGGACGAAAAACCAACTTTTTCTGGGAGGTGGTAGTGCGTTCACTCCAGTCAGCTCTGTCCCTTCACACTCCAGTAAGTTATGTCCCTTCACACTCCAGTGAGCTTTGTCCATTCACACTCCAGTTAGATCTGCCCCTTGCCACTCGTGCCACCTGTGCCACCCCTCGATGACTCCATCCACCCTCTGTCTCTGGATGCCTCGTGTGCCCTATGTATCTGGATACCTCGTGTACCCTATGTATCTGAGCACCTCATGTACCCCTGTGTCGCCTAACACTTCCGTGTACCGCCCATGTCTGGATACCCTCGCGCCAGCGTGTGTCTGCAGCACGCTCACCCCACCTTGCGTCTGCCCGGCAGGTGTACATCTCCGACGGCCACCTGCACCTGCTGCCCATCTCTTGGCCGCTGGACCAGCTGGCCGACGACGGCGCGCCGGTAACCATGGCAGCGGTCGACGCGGTGCGCGACAGTGGCGACGCCACGCGAGCGGACCCCGAAGTAGAGGCGGCCATCCAACGAAAGATCGACGGGTGAGGAGGAGGGCAGCGAGCGGAAGTGCGCGTTTTTGCCGTGGTGAGAGAAGCGGCCGGCGCGGTAAGAGGCGCGAGTGGGTTTTTGTGCGCGCTGCAGTGATAGCTCAGAGGTGGCCGGGAGAAGGTGCCAGGTGTTACCACATCGGCTCCGACGACTCGTGTGAACGGTCGAAAGTGGCCGGCGGCGCGCGCTGAGTCGGTTGGGTTCCGGCAGATGTTTGTAGCGCGCCTTTTGACGCTGTTTCGACACGAGCCCGGCGGTTTGGTGTGGGTTTGGAATCCGTCTGGTGACGATCACACCTGTCACTGGACGGATCTGATCCAGCTGACTCGCTGCCGGACCAGTGTCACTTAAATATGATGTGTAACTTAAATACCACTGAATAACCTTGGTCGTGACCTGGCTGAATGACATGACCTGACCTCGCCACGGCCGGCAGATACCCGGGCAAGATCACCGAGTCCCACCACCGGGCGGTAGTTCGCACTCCGGCCGCCGCGGCAGCACTGGTGCAGGCCTGTCCTCAGCTGCTGTCGGCCGCCGTACAGGCGTTCTACCTGCGGGACCCCATGGACCTCAAGGTGCTGTAGCGTGCTGTAGGTGGACCTCATGGTCCTCAAGGTGCTGTAGCGTGCCATATGTGGACCCCATGGACCTCAAGGTGCTGTAGCGTTCTAGCTGCGGGACCCCATGGACCTCAAGGTGCTGTAGCGTGCTGTAGGTGGACCTCATGGTCCTCAAGGTGCTGTAGCCGCAGCTGCAGTCATCGGGGATCTCTCTCCAGTCCTGTTCTCATGCAGTGGAAAGCGGATTCCTCACTTATCGGGACATCAAACTTGTGTTACAGGCTTCGG
The DNA here is from genome assembly GCA_034440575.1 of Imbricaverruca yamaguchii. Lineage (NCBI taxonomy): Eukaryota > Metazoa > Arthropoda > Thecostraca > Neoverrucidae > Imbricaverruca > Imbricaverruca yamaguchii. The sequence goes on from JAOTOL010001518.1 coordinate 157,939, forward strand.
TTGTAAAATTATCTAGGTCACGCAAAGCTACGTGGATGTAAGCGAAGTTCACAGTACCTTGATGCCATTCAGCATACTAGGTTGTGTAGCGTAACGATGTAGCATCGAAAGTTAGAGGTACTGGAAAGAAAGCTATTGATGCTTAATTTCCAAGCTCATAGTTATGTTATGACTAATCTGCAGAAGCTTTCCAATAAAGTTGGAACCGTTTGGATGTTGGTGATCTCTTTCATTGCCGACTTTGTGTCAGATGTATGGTATTTTGTCCACCTTACTTATAATTCACAACCGCGACAAGCGTGCACGACTCGGTCGTCATGACAACCGACTGTGCCTGCAGGCGTGTGGAGCCATGCGCTTCTTCCCGCCGGAGACGTGCGTGCTCGCCAGCGTGGTGTTCACCAAGACGCTGTACGCCCAGCTGGTGCAGCAGCCGTTCCGGCCGGACGTGCGCACCGGCTGGCAGCTGCCGCCGCCGGCCGACCCGCTGCACCGAGCTTCCGACGTTGGCATGAAACTGGTGAGGCCCGACATCTAGCGGTCGAATGGAGAAGTATCGGTGTGGGGTGTGTCCGCTGTGTCGCTGCTGGCAGCGGACATGGGTTGTTGCTGAGCCTGCCATTGGACGTGTTTTTAGCAATGCTAGCGGCTGAACTTATCCTGGTTTCGATCACGTCTGAATGAATGTTTTTCATTTGGAGTCTTTGCATATGTAGCACATTCCTTGGCTGGGGAAGCATCCATGTGGTCCTCCACCTGGATTGCACTTGATGCCTGGTTGAGATGATGCTGGTTGATATCCATGATCTCCACCATGACGCGAGATTGGTTCATTTGGTATGAGCTCACATTCGATATGGCTGATCAGCTCCAAGCTCCAGTGTGGGCGCCACATAACCAGTAGCTGTTGCTTGTGCGCGTGACGTTGGTTGTAACTGGCGGTGATGTTGACCTCAGGCGTGCGGTCTGGAGATTCTGGCGGCCCGCTCCCGCCCCGCCGACCCCACCGGCCAGACCAGCCTGCACGTGACCGAAGATGATGTCAGATGGCAACAATACATGACATCACTGCGCGAAAAACGCTACTTCGGCGTAAGTCTATCCAGATGTTCGCAATATCGCCTTGGGTTTCGTTCTTGCTGGCTGACCTATTCCATTTCTTGTACGTTTCCTAATTGTCTGAGTTTATCGCCTGATCATTCCGTTCTTGGTGTCCTGGTGCTTCGCGTACGCTCCACTGTGCGAAGAGCTGGTGTTGTGTATGGCTGTTGGTCTCTGCAGGCAGAATATCCGTCGTGTAGCGCATCAGGTCTCGCCAAACTTGTCCTGTTCATTACGCGGAAGCTGCATGGCCCACGCAGTCGATGCGCCCCTAAGCTCCAATTTCCTACCTGTGCGGAAGCGTTCGCCACGTGTGGTGATTTATTACACTGTGGACAGCCACCAACGCGCCCGTGAATGGGCCGATGACGTCGGTGACATTCAGGCACGCCGGCGTGTGTATCCGTCATGTCAGATCGACACAGCGATAGCAGGTCATTGTGGCTGGCGCGCCAGAGGAAAGTCCGGACCGCGGCTGTGTAACCGCCCGGCCTTTCCGTGGGAATGTCGCTGTCCGTTTCTTATTGTTGTGGAGTGAGCTGTGTGTCGTCAACCCCAGCCCCTCTCATTGCCGCCGATATGTGCTGGCAGCTTCAGTCTCTTCCGTCCGCTGATTTCGGTGGTGGCTGTGTTGTCATGTGTTGGCATCTTTAACCAAAATTTAACTGGTGGCGACGAGACACCTGTGAAGGCCGATCATTTGCTCGTCATCTGAGTCTATAATTTTCCGTGACAGGATCTTCTAGAGGGCTCCCAGCAATATACTGAGCTGCTCGAGAAGGCTCGCCGATACTACATCGATCACGTGATGAGCGAGAGTCGATCCTCCGCCCCCGGAGATGCCGTGCATCAGCTGCTGGCAACCATAAAAGTCGATCCGGCTCAGTGGAAGAAGCGCGAAGCTCAGCTTCCACCATCCGACGGTAGGTGGCACTATTCCTGGACATCGTGATGATGGCTGTGGCCTACAGCGTGTATCCGGAGTGGACACTTTATTGCCATGTGTCTAAGTTTACCTTGCATGTATACTTGATCTGTTGCATTACCTTTGTATTGAAGTTTTTTCTAAGTTAACAACAAGCACGATTAGCGCTGCATATTCGATAACCCATCTCCACAATGGTGGTATTGTCTGGCCACATCAAATCATCAGCAATTTGATAGAACAAACTTGGTGTGACAACAGGCAGCCAGCAACACAATGCACCTGAAGATATATGGCCACGTGATTTTCTGCCCTAGTGTTCACTGCATTGAACTTTTGTGATCTGTGGACATGACTAGTTCAACTCTCCTCTTATCATCACTGAGCTGTTCATCTGTCTCACTATGAACCATAGAGTGAGATATGCATATGCTCCTTCCCCCTATCACACTAAGGGGTGGATCGTGGCATTGTACTGAACTGTGCTGTCTCCCCTCCCCCGTCTCCAGACGACTTATATTGTATTGCTTATAGCAAGACTATGGACCTCTCCTTCCCAAGCACAGGAGCTGAGTGTAGTCTTCTGGGTCCTTCCCACACGACTAGTAGGACCCGTCCTAAATGTCCGTTCCTCCCAATGGCTTGATCCGATCGTACCTCCTCCCATCCCCAGAAAACTCTTGGGGATGGACCTGACTGTACCCAATCCACACACGCACGCACGCACGCACGCACGCGCGCGCACGCACGCACGCACGCACGCACGCACGCACGCACGCACGCACGCACGCACACACACACACACACACACACACACACACACATATATATATATATATATAGCCTACATAGATCCATGCATACGAGTATATATATACGCACGCACACACAAATCCTTGGACCCGCCTGCACCCACATGCACCCCAGGGACTGGTGGTGGACCTGCAGGGTTGAATGTACCACCCCTCCCCTCAGACGACTCGAGGCTGGGGCTGACTGTACCGCCCCTCCCCCTCAGACGACTCGTGGCTGGAGCTGACTGTACCACCCCTCCCCCTCAGACGACTCGAGGCTGGGGTTGACTGTACCACCCCTCCCCCTCAGACGACTCGAGGCTGGGGTTGACTGTACCACCCCTCCCCCTCAGACGACTCGAGGCTGGGGCTGACTGTACCACCCCCCCCTCAGACGACTCGTGGCTGGGGCTGACTGTACCACCCCTCCCCCTCAGACGACTCGAGGCTGGAGCTGACTGTACCGCCCCTCCCCTCAGACGACTCGAGGCTGGGGCTGACTGTACCGCCCCTCCCCCTCAGACGACTCGAGGCTGGAGCTGACTGTACCGCCCCTCCCCCTCAGACGACTCGTGGCTGGAGCTGACTGTACCACCCCTCCCCCTCAGACGACTCGAGGCTGGAGCTGACTGTACCACCCCTCCCCCTCAGACGACTCGTGGCTGGAGCTGACTGTACCGCTCCTCCCCCTCAGACGACTCGAGGCTGGAGCTGACTGTACCACCCCTCCCCCTCAGACGACTCGAGGCTGGGGCTGACTGTACCACCCCTCCCCCTCAGACGACTCGAGGCTGGAGCTGACTGTACCGCCCCTCCCCCTCAGACGACTCGTGGCTGGGGTTGACTGTACCACCCCTCCCCCTCAGACGACTCGAGGCTGGGGCTGACTGTACCACCCCTCCCCTCAGACGACTCGTGGCTGGGGCTGACTGTACCGCCCCTCCCCTCAGACGACTCGTGGCTGGAGCTGACTGTACCACCCCTCCCCTCAGACGACTCGTGGCTGGGGCTGACTGTACCGCCCCTCCCCTCAGACGACTCGTGGCGGGTACCGCCCCTCCCCTCAGACGACTCGGGCTGGGGCTGACCCCCCCCGACTGTGGCTGTACCACCCCTCCCCTCAGACGACTCGTGGCTGGGGCTGACTGTACCGCCCCTCCCCCTCAGACGACTCGTGGCTGGGGCTGACTGTACCGCCCCCTCCCCTCAGACGACTCGTGGCTGGAGCTGACTGTACCACCCCTCCCCTCAGACGACTCGTGGCTGGGGCTGACTGTACCGCCCCTCCCCTCAGACGACTCGTGGCGGGCCTGGGGGCTGACTGTACCGCCCCTCCCCCTCAGACGACTCGTGGCTGGAGCTGACTGTACCACCCCTCCCCCTCAGACGACTCGTGGCTGGAGCTGCTGTACCGCCCCTCCCCTCAGACGACTCGTGGCTGGAGCTGACTGTACCGCCCCTCCCCCTCAGACGACTCGTGGCTGGGGCTGACTGTACCGCCCCTCCCCCTCAGACGACTCGTGGCTGGGGCTGACTGTACCGCCCCTCCCCCTCAGACGACTCGTGGCTGGAGCTGACTGTACCACCCCTCCCCTCAGACGACTCGTGGCTGGAGCTGACTGTACCGCCCCTCCCCCTCAGACGACTCGAGGCTGGGGCTGACTGTACCGCCCCTCCCCCTCAGACGACTCGAGGCTGGGGCTGACTGTACCACCCCTCCCCCTCAGACGACTCGTGGCTGGGGCTGACTGTACCACCCCTCCCCCTCAGACGACTCGTGGCTGGAGCTGACTGTACCACCCCTCCCCCTCAGACGACTCGAGGCTGGAGCTGACTGTACCGCCCCTCCCCCTCAGACGACTCGTGGCTGGAGCTGACTGTACCGCCCCTCCCCCTCAGACGACTCGTGGCTGGAGCTGACTGTACCGCCCCTCCCCCTCAGACGACTCGTGGCTGGGGCTGACTGTACCGCCCCTCCCCCTCAGACGACTCGAGGCTGGAGCTGACTGTACCGCCCCTCCCCCTCAGACGACTCGTGGCTGGAGCTGACTGTACCGCCCCTCCCCTCAGACGACTCGTGGCGGGCATGCGGGGTTGACTGTACCGCCCCTCCCCCTCAGACGACTCGAGGCTGGAGCTGACTGTACCGCCCCTCCCCCTCAGACGACTCGAGGCTGGAGCTGACTGTACCGCCCCTCCCCCTCAGACGACTCGAGGCTGGGGCTGACTGTACCACCCCTCCCCTCAGACGACTCGAGGCTGGAGCTGACTGTACCGCCCCTCCCCCTCAGACGACTCGTGGCTGGAGCTGACTGTACCGCCCCTCCCCTCAGACGACTCGTGGCTGGGGCTGACTGTACCACCCCTCCCCCTCAGACGACTCGTGGCTGGAGCTGACTGTACCGCCCCTCCCCCTCAGACAACTCGTGGCTGGGGCTGACTGTACCGCCCCTCCCCTCAGACGACTCGTGGCTGGAGCTGACTGTACCGCCCCTCCCCTCAGACGACTCGTGGCTGGGGCTGACTGTACCGCCCCTCCCCCTCAGACGACTCGTGGCTGGAGCTGGGCTCCGACCAGCTGGACCAGCTGCTGACGGCCCAGTTCCAGCTGGAGCGGCAGCCGCCCGACCAGCTGGCCGGCCAGCTGCGCGACTTCCTCAGCCGGCTGTCGGGCCTGGACGGTGTCGAGCCGGCCGGGGCCGGCCGCGGCCGCAAGACCTCGCGCGCCCGCAAGGTGAGCCGCCGCCACCTGGTGCCGCTGCCACCGTGTGTGCCGGACAGGTGAGCCGCCGCCACCTGGTGCCGCTGCCACCGTGTGTGCCGGGCAGGTGAGCCGCCGCCACCTGGTGCCGCTGCCACCGTGTGTGCCGGACAGGTGAGCCGCTGCCACCGTGTGTGCCGGGCAGGTGAGCCGCCGCCACCTGGTGCCGCTGCCACCGTGTGTGCCGGACAGGTGAGCCGCTGCCACCGTGTGTGCCGGACAGGTGAGCCGCTGCCACCGTGTGTGCCGGACAGGTGAGCCGCCGCCACCTGGTGCCGCTGCCACCGTGTGTGCCGGACAGGTGAGCCGCCGCCACCTGGTGCCGCTGCCACCGTGTGTGCCGGACGGGTCTGGGGTGGGGCGAGGTACCGGCTCTGGCCATATCGCCGCCAGCGAATGTGGTCCGAGACTCGCAGGTTACTAGCTCGTCGCGTCGAGGTGTGGCACGAGGAGTAGAATGAGAAAATGCCGGGGTAGGTTCAGTGTACCGCTGAACAAGACATTCGCCAGGTATGCTGATATGTCTGCTCCGGGCCTCAAGCCGTCCTAATCAGCTGCTATGACCAGGAAGCTGTACTAAGCGCACCACTTCTGAGGATGCTGGAGACTAGCAGCAGCGCTGAAAAGTGTCGTGCTGCCGTCAGAGCTCGGGTTTGTGTTCGTGTTCATCGGAACTGCAGAGCTTAGCACGTGTCTGCCACTCAGTTGGAATGTTTGTCTCTCTTCGGTCTCTTTGTGCTGTGGTGGTCTCTGAAATGGTTTGAAATCATAGCCCACCATGGCAGGGAGCGAGGACACTGTGTCTCAAAATGATCACCTTCCTCAGTGTCATTCAGTTCACTATCTCCCGTTGTATTTCTGAACGCTCGATCCGCAAACCTCAGATGCACTTATCATGGTTGAGACGTCTTGCCATTTGTCAGCCCACTTTTAGGACCTCCAAAAGTAAAAAGTCGCCCGACCACACCCGTGACCACGTGTCGCCCGACCACACCCGTGACCACGTGTCGCCCGACCACACCCGTGACCACGTGTCGCCCGACCACACCCGTGACCACGTGTCGCCCGACCACACCCGTGACCACGTGTCGCCCGACCACACCCGTGACCACGTGTCGCCCGACCACGCCCGTGACCACGTGTCGCCCGACCACACCCGTGACCACGTGTCGCCCGACCACACCCGTGACCACGTGTCGCCCGACCACACCCGTGACCACGTGTCGCCAGACCACACCCGTGACCACGTGTCGCCCGACCACACCCGTGACCACGTGTCGCCCGACCACAGACGAGTCGGAAGCTGTCGGACGCCGTACTGCGCAAGGTGTCCGCCCTGAGCCAGGCGTCCACCTGTTCCGCCCAGTCGACCCTCAGCCAGAAGATCGACCTCGACCCGGACGGCTTCACGGACGCCGTCCGAGGAATGCTCGGTCAGTTGCGGGCAGTGGTGGGGTTTCACCTCTCGGACGCCGTCCGAGGAATGCTCGGTCAGTTGCCGGCAGTGTTGGATTTTCACTTCTCGGACGCCGTCCGAGGAATACTCGGTCAGTTGCCGGCAGTGTTGGAGTTTCACTTCTCGGACGCCGTCCGTGGAATCCTCGGTCAGTTGCGGGCAGTGTTGGATTTTCACTTCTCGGACGTCGTCCGAGGAATGCTCGGTCAGTTGCCGGCAGTGTTGGAGTTTCACTTATGGGACGCCGTCCGAGGAATGCTCGGTCAGTTGCGGGCAGTGTTGGATTTTCACTTCTCGGACGCCGTCCGAGGAATGCTCGGTCAGTTGCCGGCAGTGTTGGATTTTCACTTATGGGACGCCGTCCGAGGAATGCTCGGTCAGTTGCGGGCAGTGTTGGAGTTTCACTTCTCGGACGCCGTCCGAGGAATGCTCGGTCAGTTGCGGGCAGTGTTGGAGTTTCACTTCTCGGACGTCGTCCGAGGAATGCTCGGTCAGTTGCGGGTAGTGTTGGATTTTCACTTCTCGGACGTCGTCCGAGGAATGCTCGGTCAGTTGCCGGCAGTGTTGGAGTTTCACTTCTCGGTTTTGGATTCTGAGTGTATAATTTGGAGGTTTGCCAAGATATGGAGTGTATAATCTTGAGAGGCACTATGTAATGGAGGGTTTAATTTTCCATTTTGCCGAATTATGGGGTGTATATTGAAGCACCAAGTAATGGAGTGTATACATTTTATAAATAACAAGGTATATACATTTCTAAAAAAATGCAGTGATGTTTCCTGGAATGAAGAATAAAAACCCGGGGGTCTCCGTAGCTCAGTCGGTAGAACGTCGGACTCTTAGTCGCAAGATTGTGGGTTCGAATCTCGCAGCCGACGGCATTTACCGGGTCCACCCGCGACCAATCGGCGTGAGAGGTGGCGACGCTATATAGCCTAGCGGTTGAATGGGTCGTAAAAGATTCCAAGGGAAAAGAGCCTTCTGCACTCTTGTCGGCAAGAGCATTGTCGTCTCTGGGAACTTGTAGTCTCCCCTTTCTTAGTGGAACGTTGAATGGTACTGTCTGATAATGAAATTGTGCGAACTTATTCATGTTTGATAAACATGCTCCAACCTATGGGTTCTTAAATATGGTTATCACCCTTCCAGCATTAATCTACTGGGTAGTTATAGGATGAATTTAAGACTGCATGTCATGTGTTTGGATTCCTTTCGTTATTCTCCATTCTTTTATCTCTAAATTACAAGCTGAAGCTAGGTAGATCGAGTTCAGGAAGTGCAGATGAGTTCTTATCAAACGGAAGATTAATCTCAAAATTGGACGTTTGCCTACTTAACATCTTCAAGTGCAGACTCCCAGAACAAAATTATAGCAACTCGGGCGTTCAGCTGATTGGGTTAGCATCTCAGTATGAGTCGGCATGTATTCGTGGTGGTTTCGCTCGGTGCCCAGCTGGAGTTACGGTTGGCTGATCTGTCAGTAGCAGTTGATGCGCCCCTAAGCCCAAATAATGAATCAATCATCAGGTTGGTTGATATATGGTGATCAGAATTCCGAGTTCGAGAGCTGAGGTCTGTGCTAGTTTTTTTGGGGGGTTTTGCCAACCGTTATTGATGTCGGTGTTTAACCTACAGTCCTGTCACTCCGAATATGCTACAAAACAGACGCGTCAACCATCAAATGTGCTGACAATTAAACGTGCCCGCGTGTATTTGGCCGCTTTAAAGCTACTTCAGCCAACCAACCAACCAACTAACCAGCCAGCCAGCCAGCCAGCCAGCCGACGCTGGATCTCGCGTCGGTGCATGTCCCGCCCGCCCCTGACCACACTGCGCCGCCGGACAGACCTCGGCCTGGACGAGGGCGACTGGAGCGGCAGCGACTCGTCCGGCATGTCCTCCTACGGCGACGAGGACGGCTCGGCCGAGCTGGACGAGCTGCTGGACGAGCCGGGCGGCGCGGCTGTGCGCCAGCTCATGGCCGAGATGGACGACGAGCTGCGCGACACCACGCTGGCCGACAGCTTCGTGCGCGCCACAGACGCCGTACGCAAGGAGGTGCGTGGGCGGGGGAGCGGCGGACGGGTCCAGTGAGGGGCGGGGGAGCGGCGGACGGGACTAGTGAGGGGCGGGGGAGCGGCGGACGGGTCCAGTGAGGGGCGGGGGAGCGGCGGACGGGTCCAGTGAGGGGCGGGGGAGCGGCGGACGGGTCCAGTGAGGGGCGGGGAGCGGCGGACGGGACCAGTGAGGGGCGGGGGAGCGGCGGACGTGTCCAGTGAGGGGCGGGGGAGCGGCGGACGGGACCAGTGAGGGGCGGGGCGGGGGAGCGGCGGACGGGTCCGGTGAGGGGCGGGGAGCGGCGGACGGGACCAGTGAGGGGCGGCGGACGGTCCGATGAGGGGCGGGGGCGGCGGACGGGTCCAGTGAGGGGCGGGGGCGGCGGACGGGACCAGTGAGGGGGGGGAGCGGCGGACGGGTCCGGTGAGGGGCGGGGAGCGGCGGACGGGTCCGGTGAGGGGCGGAGGAGCGGCGGACGGGTCCAGTGAGGGGCGGGGGGCGGCGGACGGATCCAGTGAGGGGCGGGGGACGGCGGACGGGACTAGTGAGGGGCGGAGGAGCGGCGGACGGGACCAGTGAGGGGCGGGGGAGCGGCGGACGGGTCCAGTGAGGGGCGGGGGAGCGGCGGACGGGTCCAGTGAGGGGCGGGGAGCGGCGGACGGGACCAGTGAGGGGCGGGGGAGCGGCGGACGGGTCCAGTGAGGGGCGGGGGAGCGGCGGACGGGACCAGTGAGGGGCGGGGGAGCGGCGGACGGGTCCAGTGAGGGGCGGGGGAGCGGCGGACGGGTCCAGTGAGGGGCGGCGGACGGGTCCAGTGAGGGGCGGGGGAGCGGCGGACGGGTCCGGTGAGGGGCGGGGGAGTGGCGGACGGGACCAGTGAGGGGCGGGGGAGCGGCGGACGGGTCCAGTGAGGGGCGGCGGACGGGTCCAGTGAGGGATGGACATAGGGCCAGCGCCGCGGATGTTGGATGAAGGCGGGACGAGAGGGTTCTTAGGTCGACCTTTTCCATGCAATGTTCGCGGTGATGGGGACGGGGACGATACGGGATTGGATGGGGGCAGGGACGAGACGACCTTTTCTTGGATCTTAGATTGTGCCCATGCAATGCCATAGACGTCATATGTTCGAAGCAGTTTGGGTATGTGTCCCGTGTTTGCCCGCCGTGGCGACCCCATCGGCGGGCAGGAGTACTGCAGGTGTCTGGCACGAGGAGGGGACGACAATCCAGGGCAACCCAGAGTGTCTTATGCTCCCCACCATATACCCCTGTTCCCAGCCCCTGCGCCTCTGTTCCGACCCCTTCCTTGCACCCTGTTCCCTCCTCTATGTATTCCCGTCTTCTCCTCATACTACACACCACCCTGATCTCTCCCAGAGGTGCAATTAGGGGCTTGGGCTAAAGCGAAGTAAGGGAGCAATAATGTGTAAAGGGAGTTATAATGTGTAAAGGGAGTTATAATGTGTAAAGGGAGCAATAATGTGTAAAGGGAGTTATAATGTGTAAAGGGAGTTATAATGTGTAAAGGGAGCAATAATGTGTAAAGGTAGCAATAATGTGTAAAGGGAGCAATAATGTGTAAAGGGAGCAATAATGTGTAAAGGAGTGGACTTCGCTCGCATCCCTGCGTCCCGCTTTCCCTCCCTATTATCGTGTCGCCGTCCCTCTGTCTACCTCTGACCGCTCTCCTCCCGGTTTCGACGTACCTTGCCTGTGGCTGGCCATAGCCCGACGTTTAATCTGGTCCCCACCCGACCTGCCCTGTCAACACCAACGTCTGACCTGCTCTGACCTCACGTTTGAGCCGGCCTGTACCGGACGTTTCTCCCGGCTGGGGGTGCACCTTTGACTCGTCTCTGACGCGCCGCTGCTCGTCCGGCAGTCCGGCGCCAGCCACTCGTCGGCCGGCGACTTCAGCGACGTCGAGACGTTCCGACCCGTCGATGTCGACCTGAACGCCGTGCAAAACCTGATGCGGTCGCTGCAGGGGCAGACGGGGGCTGCCGGACCGGCCCAGAGCCTGCTGCGCTCCCTGCCGGCCGACCAGCAGCAGCAGCAGCAGCAGCAACAGCAGCAACAGCAGCAACAGCAGCAACAGCAGCAGAAGCACCACCACCACCAGCAGCAGCAGCAGCAGCAGCAGCAGCAGTAGCAACACCACCACCACCAGCAGCAGCAGCAGCAGTAGAAGACCAGCCGCGCCTAACAGCTGCTGCCTTAACACAGCTGCGGTAGGCTGCTCTAGTAGAAAAACCACAGCAAGCTAGTAATGAACCAGCTGCTATGTACCGATTGTGGTTACTGCCTGCGTGGACCACTTTTAGATACCTGGAGTTGTACAGAATTTCATAGAACGACGTGCAAGAACTTGTCAGAATAGACGGGGAGACAAATATCTGTTCTGTGAAAAGGAAGCAAAGGACTCGACACATCAACAGAGGTCCATTATATGATAACTCAGCTGACCATTGCGCTCCTGCTCTCGATATAGACTTTGTCGCACAGCACGCACAACACTTGTTTTGTTGCTCACGTGCTGGTCACGTGGTGAACAGCACGTGCGGTGATCTCGTGTTTGCCCACCGCTTATAACCGCCCGCCATCGCGATTGGTCGTCCGTCGTATGACGTCACGTCGTACTGGGTCGTAATTGGTCAGAAGCATGATTTGTCGCCGCCTCCGCGTCCACGATTGGTTGCCGCTCGTTCTGCGTGTGCGCTATTCACCATTTCATTGGTCGCCGGTACGTGTGTGGGCGTCTCTGTGGGAGGCGCCTCGTTCCTCTTGTCTTGCCTTGCTGATGTCTGTATGTGTGTGTGGGTGAGTGGGTGGATTTGCGTGTGAGTGGGGGGCGTCCGTGGCGAAGGAGAGACTCGACGCGGCTGCTTTATCGTAGCGAGGCGGCGGCGCTGGACGGTGTGGTGGTGCGATTTTAGTGTTTAGTGATGCCGTTTTGTCTCTATGCATCCCTGTGACTTCTGGAATCCCCTGGATCTAAATTTGATTTCATGATTGCGAACTAGCCGGTCAAGTCATCCCCGGAGAGAAGAGGGATCACCGTCGGTGTGGCGTAGCTATTTTCAGTCCTTAAATCCCACAGGTGAAGACGTTCGAGGTGGCGGATAATGTGGTAACGTCTCTTCCTTCGCCCACAATTTTGGAAGGTTTGGTGCATTATCCCTGTGGCATTACACAGAAGAGAACTGCGCTCCAATGCGCCTGTGTGGAACACTTCTATCCTAGTTGGACCAATCTGCGTGAGCCCGAACACTTCTAGAGCCGTTGTGCGAATCTCCGGGGGTCGGCTGGGCTGTTTCTCGCGCCGCCACTGCTGATGGCGCCGCCGTCGCGATGTACATACGGCGAGAGTGTAACGTTGTGAGCCAGTATTGTCGCCGCCGCTGCGGGGGCGGCTGCGTGCAGCCACACCTCCCCGTTATATATGCATGATGTGATGTGATAACCGATGCAATAGCAGTCGACACCATGCACCCTTCAGCGGACCCACTACCGCCGGCCCGGCCCAGCGCCGGCCGGCCGTGCTCTCGTGTGTGTGTACATATGCTTTAGTTGGCGGGGTGGCCGCCAGGGCGCCGGTGCCGCCGTCCAATCAGCGCCGGCGGCGGCGCCCTGGCCCCGCCCACGCCCAACATTCCATCCAGTTATGCGCAGCTGGCTGCCGGTCCAGTGGTTTTTACTTTTGATACGCGCGTGTGTTGTAGCGAACGTGGCGCTGGCGGCGGCGGCGACCAGCGGCCGCCGGCCGCCGCCGCGGCGCGCGGGCGCAGTTGTTGATGCGGGATCACGGGGGAGCGGTGAGACGGCCGGGCATTGGCTTGTTGGCGACGAGACGCGCTGGTTGGATGTGCTGTAGCCGGCGGCGGACGGTGGCTGTGCCGGACACGCAGCTGGAGCCGAGGTGTGACGGCTGGGCGGTCTCGGCCGCGCCGTGTCGCCGGCCGCCACCGTCCGAGCGCCCCTAGTTTGTATTATTTATTTGTGATATTGAATATATGTAACTGCACATAGCTGGCGTTTTGTGGGAGGTGGCGCGTATATACACTGAGGAACGGTCACTGCAGTTTTTTTTTAATATTCGCACTTGGTAGAATATATCTATTCATTTTTTTCTCCAATTTTTTACCGGATGATTATTTTTCCAAGTGTGGCTGCTGGTGGCACAAGGAACATGAGGGTCTGGGCGTCTTCTTCGGTGAGACTGATTATACGAATGCCTAACATCCATAATTTCGTCCAGGCTGGTGTATGTTGCATGGGAAGTGCAATTTTCCCATTTGCATTGTTTTCAAATTCGGATTTTTTGCCGGCACCAAGCATTGACAAATTTGGACAGTTGGTGCGGGCAAGCTGATCATGCGAAAACATGGATAGACGAAGCAAGGTACCTTCGATGTTAATTTATCGTATAATGACCATAATCGAATAACTCCTTCAGACTCGTGTGTTTTGTGCCGCCAGAATTTACACTTGGAAAAAGTGCTGAATATATGTATACCGAATATGCCAAAATTGTTTCTGGGAGACACGAGCGTCGTCCGTTTATGCTTTCGCATGATCAGCTTATGCGGAACAAATGTTCTGATTCGTGTATTTTGGTGTCGGAAAGGCCGCTTTTGAGAAGAAGAAAAAAAAACTGAAAAATGTGTGCTTGTAATGCAGAATATTCGCCTATTCGTAGGGGATCTTCGATTCTTTAGGCTCTCGTGTAGTCACCATCACAGGACCTCGCGTGGTAGTCACCGTGTAGTCACCATCACAGGACCTCGCGTGGCAGTCACCATGTAGTCACCATCACAGGACCTCGCGTGGTAGTCACCGTGTAGTCACCATCACAGGACCTCGCGTGGTAGTCACCATGTAGTCACCATCACAGGACCTCGCGTGGTAGTCACCATGTAGTCACCATCACAGGACCTCGCGTTCAGGCACGCGTGTTCCTTGTGCAATCGGAAGGTACATTTGGATAAAAGAATACAACGGGTGAAAAATATCAACTGAAATTGCAAAATATGCTTCCGGGAAGCACACGGAACATCGTTTATGCTCCGTGTGCTGAGCTTGCCCGGAACAAATCTTCAGATTCGTTTTTTTTAGTCGAAAAGTTTGCTGTAATAGAAACGTTTGTGGGAAAAAATGTACTAGCCATGGAGAATATCCCCCCCCCCCCGTCTAAGAAATCTTCGATATGTCAGGCTTTCGTATAAACACCGTAGCCGAACCACACGTTCAGACTCCAGTGTTCCTTGTGCGACCAGAAACCTTGAAAAAAAAATGACTAGTGAAAATTGCTTACTGAAAATGCCAGAGTTGTATCTGTCAGAGACGCAAACATCTATTCATACTTTCGCATGGTCAACTTCCTTGGCACAAATCTTCAGATTCGTGTATTCTTGGTACCGAAAAAAAAACGAAAACAAGTGCAAAATGTACTTCCTAGGCAAGACACGGCCCGTTGCAGCAACAAATCCTCTATATTCTAGGATTGCAGTTACGGCTAGTTGAAACGCGTAATTAAAGATGTTTCTGAGGAAAAGCGGTTTCAATGCCATTTCGGGACAGTCATCAGTTCTCTGCTTTTAAGTTGAGTAAGTAATGACAGCGTTCACATTTGAATTATTAACAAATAACGTGACAACCCACCAGGCACTTCCGAGGTACAGTTGATGTAAAACGGCCGGCAAGGATACAATGCAATGGAGGTGACGATAATGCAGCAGTTGAATGCATCATTTTTGCAGAGACCTAGAGAGAATCAGACAGAGACCGAAAGAAAGAACGAGGACAAAACGAGAGAAAGAGAAGCGAGGCCTGCTATGGATGTGCTCAGCTTGAATTTTATTTGCACCTATGCAAAGTTCAACTGTGAATAATGGCCGTGATGTTACTTTTTATAGGCTTATCAACCCTGGAAACAGGGTATCGGACAATATTTCTGCTCAGCATGTGATTCGTCTCGGTCTGTATGAATATTGCTTCTTTTATTTGCGCTACCTTTGTCCAGTGTGAAATATTGGTGCCTCGATGTTGACTTAGTCTATTGTATGTACGATTTTCTTCCAAAACATGTTTGACTACGCGCTTCATCTATCCGTGGTCGTACTTCGATATGCCCTAGGCACAAGCACTGATATGAATTCGTTATTTTAGGTTTGCGTGTGATCACTGGTGCGTTCCACGACAGATCGACAAATTCACTTCACCCCATAAATCACTTCAATCCACTTCACCCCATAATTCACTTCAATTCACTTCACCCCATAATTTGTTTGTGAATACCAAAATTTTATCACAGTGTTGTCATTGGCCCTGAGCACGGCTGTGAAAATCTCGACCTGATTCTCCCAGCGGCTTTTGAGCTATTCCTGCGGCATTATTTATAGGTAAAATAGCATGGGTTGATTTGACGATGAATATCTCATGACTAAGAAGAGGAAATGCTGTCAAAGTAGATATATTTCAAAACATAAAGGATCAACGGAAACATTCCCGACATGAAATGTCAGTACTTCCTATATTTGACCTCGTGACCTCCCGTAGCCCCTAGTCCATCGAAATTGACGAATTTGACGGCGATAATATCATGGGCATTATTTCGCTGACTAAGCAAAAAGGATAATAATGCGTTCTTATAAACATCCGATATGGCCTATCACTCTCCATGTCTTTTCGTAATTTTTCGTTTTCCGGGACTTGCGCTCGACTTGAGTTGAATCGAGAATCAACTCATGAATCAATACTGTTTTTGAGGAGTCGCGAGTTGAATCGATTCTTTTCCTCAAAATATATTTTGAGTCGTGAGTTGAATCACATCTTCCTAAAAAATGAGTCGAATCATGAGCCAAATCATTCAAATATCATGTGTGAGCAGTGCACACTGAATCATATGGCTCATGAGTTTAATACCACTGAGTCGGACTGATTCAAAATTTATGTCAGTCTGTTTGAGTCACGAGTCGAATCAGATCTCAAGATATATGAGTCACATGCGAGTCGACTAAAAAAAATTGAGTCAAACAAAAGTCTGATAGGATTGATGTTGTGTAAGGTCTTTTCATTGGAAAACGACATAAAGTAGAGCAATGACATCCAGACATATGACTGGAAAACGTTTTCCCATGAAAAACCGTCGGTACCTTTTTAACCCGTCCCGTTTCGGGGGCCCTAAACCGCTCCACCCTCAGGTTTTTCGCGGATAGCGGAGGAACGGTACGCGGCAGCGCGCCCAAATTTGGGATGCCTTTTCCCACATCAATTTGACATGCTGATCCAAATTTTCGGGTCAGGTCATCTAGGATCAAGGAGTTGGTCAAGGTCAAGTGAGGTCACCTCCAAAAACATTCAACCAGTCGTCACGCCTTAACGGATGCAGATATTTTAATGAAACTTTCAGCGTTTGCTTATCTTTACAGATGCAATACAACGTACGAGTTAAATTTTTCTTTCTTTTTTCGTTTTTGACGACATAAATTTGGCGTATTTGCCAAATTGCATTTCAAATACAGGATTCTGGCTAAAATAAACATTTTTTTATCATAGCAAGTTGACTTCCAACAACGTTCATCGGTCTGCTCTACCCATTGGAAAGGGAAAATTAAAGAAAATTTGAAAACTCAAAAGTTTTAAAGGAAAAAAAATTGCGGGAGCCAAAATTGTTTTAGCCCTGGTCGATTTCGCTGTCCTTTTATTATTCCAAACACATTTTGCTTTTCATATATCACCCAAAATGAACACCCCAGAGTCAAAAACATAATGTAAGTCATGAATAGTCGTGAAAATCTAACCCTCCTGGTGACGTCACTTTTGTGGAAAACTTTTTTGGAGGGTGGACCCGGACCCTACTCGTCGATCGCTTTCCGATGACACCTATTTCGTCTTCGTGCGATGCTTAGTTTGGATTTTAGAGGGGGGTCTTCAACCCCCCGAGACGGGGTGGGAGGATTTGACCGGGAAGACGGCGCGGGTTAATGTACATCCTGTCAAATGTACGTAAACGCAAAAGGACGTATGCGCAAATGTACGTAAGCGCAAATGTACGTATGCGCAAAAGTACATATGCGCAAATGTACGTAAGGGCAAATGGACATTTACGCATATGTACATCTGCCATACGTACATTTGTGCTTGCATGCATTAGCCAAACGTACATTTGCGCTTACGTACAATTGACATATGTACATTTGCGTTTACGTACATTTGCTTACGTTCATTTGCTTACGTACATCTACCATACATATCTTTGTCCTTACGTACATTTGTCCTTGCGTACATTTGTCATTACGTACATTTGTCATTACGTACATTTGTCCTAGAATCGGTGAAGTTACATAAGTAAAAGAGCGGTGCACCGTGCATGTCAACATAAAAACTGTGAGTCGTAGCATGCGACCAGTGTTATACGGTGTACTCGGGTCTATAATACTTTTGCGCCCATATGCAGGCTAAAACACACCAGCTTTGATGGAGCATCGGAGTACAGCCGGCCTGAGCTGTGATGACGATGGGAGAAGGTATTTCCTTGGTGTCTAACATTAGGCAGGGACTAAGCCAACGTTTTGGTGGGGCGAGTTCATGGTCGGGAAGTCCACTATCTAAACTTAATCTGTTTCTTCACAGTGCAGAATATGCTGGTTAACATCAACTACGTTTTCTATGTAGCATGGTGCTTTTCTTTTTTCTTCCTTTAGCTTTCTCATCAGCATAAAACAGCATAGGTTATTGGGGGGGCCCAAATCAACATGGGGGCATGGCCCTCACAAAAGTATACAAATCAACACCACTGCTTCTCCCCACCCCCACCCCATCCGTACTCCGTACATAAATCTGTACCAAGGAAATTACATTTTCCATGCAGAATAGGCCCCTGGATGAATGAAATGTGCGATATGTTAGTGTTTCGTATAATCAACCTAACCACGCCACACGTTCAAATTCGTGTGTGTTAATTGTGCCGCCATAAAACACTTTTTTTTTAAATAGTCGATGAAAGAATTTAGACTGAAAAATGCAAAAGGTGATTCTGCCAGACATGCGAACTGCGTTTTTTTCATGCTTGTGAATGATCAGTTTGCCCGAAACGAAGGTTTAAATCAGTGTATTAGAAGCGCCATTCTGGTATCTCGAGAACCAGGAATAGTAGGAGAAAACACAAAACTGAATGCAATAGAGTTTATGATGTGCCCAAATAGCAATTAGCGCTCGCCCTGGTATTGGGCTCGTTGGAACGTCTGGAAGCAGTTCTCGATCACGAAAAATGACTCGTGTCACCGCGTAGCCCCCTGGCACGTCAATGGGGCATTTTATACTGCCATATGGTATTGCGCATTTCTGTGGGGTTGCATGACCAGTGATATGTCTCGCAACCCCACAGAATAAAAAGGCCAGTGTATACAGTTAAACAATGGCAAAGAGCTCGGCGGTCGTGAACGGGTTTTCCTACCGGGCTTTGGGTCTACTTTCGTCACGTGTACTGTCCATATGGCCTCGTGACGATATATGTTATGATTTAGAAAAAGGAGCAACTATGCAACGGTAAAATGCAGCTTCACCACTAGTTAGCGTGCAACTTTCCATTCGCATTCACCAGTCGCGTGTCCTGTATTCTCTTCTGCCCCGCCTCCCACCCCCACGCCCCCGCGGCCGCCGCCGCCCGCGCAGCAATTTCAGCCCAAGTTCAGGTTCAAGGTCAGGAGGAAGGTCGCGGCGCCGGCCAGAATCAATGCCGAGCGCGGCGCCCAGCCCGGTCGGAAATACACGGCCGCTGCGACCGGAGCGCTGCAGCGTCAGCTGACTAGCCCCGCGGCAGTCGCCGCCGGTGGCTGTGTCGGCAGCTGGCCGTGGCCGCGCCGCCCGCAGAGGCGGCGGGTTCGCGGCCGTCGGGGCGGCCCGCGCTGTTCCCCCAGCCCGACCGTTATTGATCCCCGGCCAGCTGAGGTCACCACCCCGCCGGCCCGGGCCGAGCCGCGCGCGATTGATGTCCTGTTTACGCCGGCGTCGTGACGTCACATGTGTGTGTCGTCGGTGTGGTCGACCTGCTGCAGGCGACCTTGACGGCGCGCACGAGACTCCGAGAAAGCGCCCGCAAATTCGCCGTATGGTGGCTCCAGGCAGTAGCGTAAGAACAAGGTGGTGGGCAGGGGAGGGGCCAGATGCAATTTATATGTGCATAAGTAGGTGCCCGTCTAGAGAAGGCAGGTCGAATATCGAGAGTATTTCTCGGAATGACAAATGCGGACGTCTGCATAACGAAGACGTCCGTCTCGATAACAAACAAGCAAAAACGCGCCCCTCTAAACTACTCAGGTGTCCCCCTAAACAGGAAGGCGCCCCTTTGGATAATGAAGGAGTCCCTCTAGCACATAGGTCCCGTCCTAGGGTGTCCATACACTTTTGGAACCTTTATGTCATGGAGGGAAAATCAACGCTGACATGTTGGGTAATGCTCATTCTTTACCAATCGAGAAGTGTGGCTCGTTCAGCATGTTTGTGTAACTATATGACGCATATTCAGCCTCTCCAACACACTGTGCAATAGCTTCGTATCCCTGTCTACATCGGGACCTGTCAATAATACACCGAAGGCGTAAATATATACGCCGGGTATACCACCCAGAATGCTATGCATTACCACGGAGAGAAAACACCACGATGGAGCACAACCCAACGGGATTCTCTGTGGATAAAAAGTCTTTCAGAGCGCGTGGAACACACAAATCTTTCGCGATTCCTCAGACAGTTTCTAGTTCTAAAATGCGTGCTGAGCATCCAAAAGAGGAAGCAATGGCCCAGCAGCGGGGAGAGAGAGAGAGAGAGAGAGAGAGAGAGAGAGAGAGAGAGAGAGAGAGAGAGAGAGAGAGAGAGAGAGAGAGAGAGAGAGAGAGAGAGAGAGAGAGAGAGAGAGAGAGAGAGAGAGAGAGAGAGAGAGAGAGAGAGAGAGAGAGAGAGAGAAAGTGGGAGAGAGAGAGGGAGGGAGAGTCGCTCCCAGCCGACCCAGGTCACCTCCGCTGCAGGAGACACAGCAGAGACGATACTGGCTCAGGGGCGCACTCAGCTGACCCACACTGGGGTCGCAGTGAACCTTGAGCAGTGAAACAGTGAACCACACAGGCCTACGCCGAACTTTCCAGAAGCTAGATCATGACAATGCAATATTTCGCATTGCCACGAAAACTTGCACGAACAGTGCAAACAGACAGCAAATGATGATCAATTTAACTGTATAACTGTAGTGCAGGCAGGGCCGTCGCCACCGGGGGGGGGCAGAGGGGGCAATTGCCCCCCCTGCTGTGATACTGCCCCCCCTGAAATTTGAGGAGGCCCCCAGAACGAAAAGGAGGCCCCTAGGACGAAAGCGAAACCCCCAGAACGAAAAGGAGGCCCCTAGGACGAAAGCGAAACCCCCAGGACGAAAAGGAGGGCCTCAGGACGAAAAAGAGGCCCCCAGGACAAAAAGAAGGTACGAAGGTAAAGGAAAAGAAGGTACCAAAAAAAGAAGGTAAGAAGGTCAGGACGAAAAGGAGGCCCCCAGGACGGAAAGGAGGCCCCCAGGACCAAAAGGAGGCACTCCAGGACTAAACGAAGGCCCCCAGGACGAAAAGGAGGCCCCCAGGATGGAAAGGAGGCCCTCCAGGACGAAAAGGATGCCCTCTAGGACGAAAAGGAGGCCCTCCAGGACGAAAAGGAGGCCCTCCAGCCCCCAGTTTCCCATTTCCGAGCCATACTAAGGGCCCAAAAACAATAGGAGGCCCTAACACAATGGAGGCCCCTTTTCGAGGAGTAGGAGGCCCCCTTTCGATCTCGCCCCCCTGGAAGAATTTCGTGGCGACGCCACTGAGTGCAGGTACAATACTAAGCAGCTCACGTGTCATACTCACCCACTCACCCACTGTCAGTGGCTGATCCAACATTTGGTCTGGGGAGGGACCAGCCAAGTGTCCTCTGGGTTTTAGTGCCCCATATCTTGCTCAGAATGTGCACTTCTCCCCTCCACCAAAAACAGAAAGAAATTGATAGTCACACGTTCGAGGAGGCCGAAATCGGTTCCAAGTATCCTTCGCGTCGGTCCAGATGGTAAGGTCGGTCGCCTCCATTGTTCTGTGACCCCCAGTCCTTGATGTTTTCACACAATTGTTGAGCCCCTGAGGTTCCAGGCCAGGGCCCCCATCCTGTGTACGCCACTGGCCACTGCCACCGACGGTGGTTCACTGGCGCTAAAAAGTGTGTATGCACACTTGCGCTGTTTTACAGGTGTGCGCCACATACCGCCCTCGTACCGTGCAGGTGCAGATCCGGCGGCCATCAGGAGAGTGAGAGAGGTGCAGATCCGGCCGCCATCAGGAGAGAGAGAGGTGCAGATCCGGCCGCCATCAGGAGAGAGAGGTGCAGATCCGGCCGCCATCAGGAGAGAGAGAGGTGCAGATCCGGCCGCCATCAGGAGAGTGAGAGAGGTGCAGATCCGGCGGCCATCAGGAGAGTGAGAGAGGTGCAGATCCGGCCGCCATCAGGAGAGAGAGAGGTGCAGATCCGGCCGCCATCAGGAGAGAGAGAGGTGCAGATCCGGCCGCTACCAGGAGAGAGAGAGGTGCAGATCCGGCCGCCACCAGGAGAGAGAGAGGTGCAGATCCGGCCGCCATCAGGAGAGAGAGAGGTGCAGATCCGGCCGCCAACAGGAGAGAGAGAGGTGCAGATCCGGCCGCCATCAGGAGAGAGAGGTGCAGATCCGGCCGCTACCAGGAGAGAGAGAGGTGCAGATCCGGCCGCCATCAGGAGAGAGAGGTGCAGATCCGGCCGCCATCAGGCAGTGTGGACTGCTCCACCGTCCTCTGCTGGCAAACAGAGCGGAGTGTGGCCGCACTGCCGACCTGCCAGATGGAGATGATATGGAGGGAAGCAGCCAGGCTGGCACTTGTGAGCTACATCAGGAGTGGGATGCTGATTGTGCTGATGACGATAACGGCCATGCTCCGTGGGAGACCGACAGAAATATATATGTTGGGTGTTGCACTCGCCGTCTGAATGTACATATATATTTATACATACTATATATATATATATATATATATATATATATATATATATATATATATATATATATATATATATATATATATATATATATATATATATATATATATATATGTGTATATATATATATGTATGTATATATGTGTATATATACATATATGTATATGTATATAAATGCATATATGTATATATGTGTATATATGTGTGCATATGTGTACATATATACATATATACATTTATATATGTATATATATGTACATGGGTGCCCAACCCACCACTATTTGAAGCAAAAAATAGTGGTGGGTTGGACACCCTCCAAATCCGTCCGCGCTCTCTTCTGACGCGAACATCCTAGATACGCCACTGGAGGCCGGGGGAGGGGGCGCCGCTGAAAGTTCCCTCCCCAAACCGGTGGGCTAGATCCGCCAGTGGGGACAGGAGCCCCCTCGCTGTTGGCTTTTCCCCACGAATGATTTCAACTTTGAACATGGAACCCTATGGAGTGGACCCCCATAATCAATTTTGGCCAGCCCATTGTCCTCATGCATTGGCTCCAAAAAATCTTCAGAAATCAATACCCGTGCTTCCATAGTAATTCCAGGACCCGCTGCTGATCGCTTTGCCATAATAATGATAGTCGCAACTATGGGGGATTAGGGGCTGCGGTTCCCCAAAATTCGTGAAAATTAAGATTACGCCCGCTATCCGTATATATATATATATATATATATATATATATATATATACCTTCTTGACTTCGACAACGAGGGTGGAGATTAATTGCATGCTTAAGCTTGCATCGAGTATTTTCCTTCTTACTTTCATGCATAAACATTAGTATGCCAGGCAACTTAAAAGTGGTGTACAATAATCTGAGGTGGTCAAGCACAGCATGAGCCTCCAGCCCTGACCTTCAGTGGCCGTCGACTGTGTGATCAGGTCAAAAAGGGACTGCAACTCCCACCACGGGACTAGAAAAGTAGCACCGGAACTGACTGCGCCGATCGTCCAGCAGGGAGCAGCAGAACGTGATGTAGGACGTGCCGACCGGAGACATCTCCGAGTCGAAGCGCTCCAATTATATCGCTTCGCCGGTCTCCGACAAAATGGGAGGTTAACGGAAGGGGGCGCCCCGGCGATCGGCGACTTTCTCGAGAGCGCAGCGTCGGCCGACGGAGACGTCTGAAGCATCCGGTCCCTGCAACGAGCGTGAGAGACGGTACACATGGACGCGACACCCGGGAGGCCCTGCCCACGTGTCTGGTCGTTACGCACACACACACCACTTACTTTTCTTTGATGTTTTACGAATACAAAAAAGTTGTTGAAATTTGTCGCAAAGCATGATTTTGTTTTCTTTAGAAACAGATTGTACTTCGTTAGTTTAAGTGAGGGTATATTACATTGCATAATTTGACAACTTTTCAGAAAAAGTGGTTTGAAAATTTGCCTTTTTAACTGATCTGTTTTCTTACACGGAAGTCTTCGTTGGGCTTCGTTAGGTTATTCTGAATGTCTTCTGAACGTTGTATTTATGCCATATTACACGACTATTTTTGGTGTTACTTTGCCTAGGAGCTAAACAGCATGCATTTGTAACGAGTGGCCATATCATACTGACCATATTCTTAAACATTGCATTGGGAAAATAAATACCAATATTTTTTTTGACCTGCATGAAGTGAAAATTTTGCAAAGCTTCAAGCCAGCATTATGAGATACGGTCGTAGCCATCAAGTGCTAAGGCTAAAGAAAAAAAACACATAGTCGCATCCAGGGTTGGATTTGTGCTTTCTAGTCTTTGATGTGGAGAGGAAACTTGACTCGTATACCCATCGAATCAGATATGGAGAATATTGTTCTTCGAAGTTGTGGCAGGTTTTAGCTTACACTTTCCAGATGGCTTCAAGCATTTCGACACAGAGCAATCAATTGTCAAACAGCAGCAATGAACTTCAAAATGAAAACTCGACAGGGTAGTTTTCTGGGAGGGATAATGTACTGGATGCCAGCAACCCTTTCTTTTTTTATCAAACTTGGTCACATCTGGGTTAGATACTCAATAGTCACGCATCTGGCAAGAGTTCCTGAATCATCTGGCCCCACTTGCATATCTGTGAAAGGATAAATAGCATCCGATGTGTTTGAAGGTCCTCCAGAGCCGAAACAAGTCCTCCACGCCGGGGTCGTAAAGACATAAAGACATAAAAGGTTAGTGCAACTGTGAGCCACAAGGGCCCTTCTTGGTTGCACCCTGTACACTGAACCAGTTGCCAACCAAATCTGTCAATCAGCCCTCCCTGTAATACTGAAAAGCAAGCCCTCTATTCTTATAATGATTGTCTATGCTGTTTTTAAAGATGTTCAGTGTGCTGCTACTGATAATGTTTTCTGGCAGCTGGTTCCAGTGTTCTACTACCCTGTTGGTGAAGAAAGTCTGCCTTAACCTTGTTCTGCTGTGGTTAACTTTTATTTTGAATTTATGACCTCTAATTGCATCATTTCTGTTCAATTCAAACATTTCCCCAAGATAACCCCTCTCCAGACCATGGACAAATTTAAAGACCTCGATGAGATCTCCTCTCAGCCTTCTATATCTAAGTGAAAACATATTCAATTTCTTCATATCTTTCCTCATATGCCAGGTTGCTTATACCATTAACCATTTTTGCAACCCTCTTTTGTACTCTCTCTAAAAGCCAACAATCTTGTTCAAGGCTAGGAGTCCAAGCTTGGATGCAGTATTCCAAATGTGGCCTGACATGTGCACAGTAAAGCTTCCTGATGACTTCCTCAATTCTGTATGATACATTCCTATTTATTGCCCCGATCATTTTTAGTGCCTTCTTCCTGGCTTCCTTGGTCTGTTCTGATGTCCCCAATTTTGTGTTTAGAATAACACCTAAATCCTTCTCGTACATGCATAATTTTGCACTTATGACAATTAAATTTCATTTGCCATTCTTCGGACCACTTCAGAAGTTCGTCTAAGTCTTCTTGCAGCGAGATATGCTCATCTTGACCTGTTATTGCCCTAAAGACCTTCAAATCATCCGCAAATTTCAAAGCTTTACTGCTTAGGCCACTTTCAATGTTATTTACCGATATAATGAACAGTAGTGGCCCCAGTACTGACCCCTGGGGGACTCCACTAAGAACATTTTGCCATGATGACTTTGTACCATTTAGCATCACTCTTTGCTGTCTATCTGAAAGCCACAACTCTATCCATTTTAAGATGCTACCTGCAATATCATGGGACTGAAGCTGTATCATTAACCGTGTATGGGGTACTTTGTCAAAGGCCTTACTAAAGTCAAGATGTGCTACATCAGCCTGATTTCCATGATCAAATTGTTCAGGGCATTTCCTAAACATTTTGCATGATGGGAGCCAACACCAGCATTTTCATAACCTTTTAGATTAAAGTCACCAAGAATAAGGCACTTCCTCTTAAAGTTTCTACTGATTTCCTCACAAATCACCTTGTCAAGCTCCAGTTGCTGAGAATGTGGCAGGGTTCCTGATCGGTAGAAAGCTCCTATCCTAAGAGTATTGCTGTTGCCTTTTCCCACAGTGACATCAAGCCAAATGGACTCAACAGACACATTTTTATCCCCACCTGCTACTTTTTGAGAACTGAATAAGCTATTCATATAAAGCATTACACCACCCCCTTCCATTGCTGGACCCCTATTGCACAAAAACATATTGTATCCCTGGATCTCATAGTCCTGTAAGTGATCTCCAAAATACCCTTCACTGACCCATGCCTCCGTAATGTAAACAAAATCTGGTTCCTCCTCAGCAACATAACACTTGGACTCCATCAAATTTGGAACGGATACTCTGAGCATTAAACATCATACACTTAGCAAATGCTCCATAACCACCTTTGGCTTTTTTCATACTGAGGAGTTCTTTTATCACTAGATGAACTATCACTCTGTCCCCTTGAACTGCTGCTGTCCCTATTTGCAGACTTTGAGGTTCTATTGCCTTGGCTGACACTATTGGAATATTTATGAGTTGGCAATGCAATTTCATCCATCTCCACCCCATTTCCTAGTTTCCCTGAAGGACATGCTCGTACACTTTGCCTAGCACATGGACCCCCTTCTCAGAGAAGTGCAGGCCATCCCTCTGATAGAGGTCCCACGATGCATAAAACCTGCTCCACTCGTCTACAAATGTAAAACCTAGCTCATGGCAGAGCTTTCCTACGCTGGCGTTAGCTGCCAGTGCCCTAGAGCTCCACTCGGGGGAGGCTCTAGCCCTAGGCAAAATTGTTGTTACAATGACTCTATTGGTACCCTTCAGGGTGGCCAGAAGGGCCCTGTACTCCCGCAGAAGCTCCTCACTCCTAGCAGGACCTATGTTATTTACCCCTACATGCACTATGACTGTGCTAAACTGGTGATCAGTGGTGACCTGTGCCACCACAGGTGCCAGGTCCTTCGCATTGGCACCAGGCCTGGTGATGCACCTACTGTCCCTCCTACTTTTACAAAATACCCGCTCTAAATGTCGCACACGAGAGTCTCCTAGGACCAGCACTGACTCCTTACTACTACTATCCTGGGGCAGTCATCCAATGCCTGGAACATATTTGATGTTAATATGCCTGCCCGCTTGGCCGTTCGGCTAGACTTCCTCCCGCTCCTACCACCTGCCATCTGCCACTCACTGACCCTTTCCTTAGGTTCGCGTCTCCAAATCCTCCACCCCTGATCTCATGCCACTTCCCCTCCTGTGACCTACCAGAACTACCCCTCCTCTGTTCACTATTAACACTCCCCTCTCGAGAGATCCCAGCCACCTCCACAGTAGGGGAAGCCTCAGCTACCTGGTGGCCTGCGACCACCTGGGCATATGATGTCCCTGTTACGGAGTGACCCCTTGTTGCTTTATCTTGCCTACCCTGTGCAACAAGGACAGCCTTGAGCTTGGAAAGCCCTGCCTTAAGGGACCTAATCTCTTCCTCTAGTACCTGCATCCTGGTCGAAACCATCCTAAACATTGCAGCTTATGCCTAGATTTAGATTCAAATTAACTCGCTAAACAACCGACAAAAAAGTCAACTATCATTCACTATAAATCGCCACCTCCTATATTGTCAGTTAATAATCTGAGTACCTCAAGAAAAGCAGCACGCTAAGCAGAAACTATTAAACAATTGTGTTTTTTTTTGTTTTTTTTTAATAAATAAACAAAATGTCTAATCTAATTGTCTTCCACACAAGTAGACAACTATATGAATATCCCTTTTGATATCACTTATGGCTAGACAGAAAAATGAACAGTCACACAGCACTTATGAATACCCCCAACTTACTACCAATTAAACTCTATCTTAAACTTCAACACCAAACACACTATGCACAACAAAAATAAATAAAGTATGTTAGGATAGTATGAATGTTGTCTAATGTACTTATGAAATCTACACACTTGTAATATCTCCTACTACAGAAATCGAAGCGTCGAGAACACGCCTAAAGCCACGAGGCCTCGCCTAACAAGAAGATGGCGCACGGCAGCGTCGCTAGGTTAATATAGTATAGTTTGCGTGCTACGAAAATGCTTATCAGATAAAAACTAATGAAATATAATCACAGAAGTAATTGCTAATCACCTATCCACAGCTTAGACTAGAGTACTGCCCTGTTCTGCAACGACTTATCCGGAAACCTGGAGCTCCAACGGGCCTCGCCTAACAAGAAGATGGCGCACGGCAGCGTCGCTAGGTTAATTTAGTATAGTTTGCGTGCTACGAAAATGCTTATCAGATAAAAACTAATGAAATATAATCACAGAAGTAATTGCTAAACACCTACCCACAGCTTAGACGAGAGTACTGCCCTGTTCTGCAACGACTTATCTGGAAGCCTGGAGCTCCAACGGACGTCCTCCCAGCGTGACACCTGGCGGCAAACTGAAGTAATGTTAAGTTTCTCCATTTTATTAACTTTGCTAAGCATGAAGCAGAGTTGAGGCAAGGTAGTAGCTGTACATAAAATATGCCTTTGAATGAATACTTTCCACACAAAAGAATATTCATACAATAGTGGCTTAACACGCGCCCTGGAGGGGGGGCGAAATCCGCCCACCCCTCCGGTTTTTCGTAGATAACTCCAGATATTACCGGCCAATCAATATACGCCATTGTTTGTGTGCCTGTTTATAAATGACCGGCGCGTTGTTTAAAGTAAGAAAAATGAAAACCGGCCGAATTTTTTTCAGTTAGGGGTCGCTAAAGTCAAAAAAGTTTCTCAGCGCGAGACCACAAATATCGGCGCTGATGCGCTTCCCGCATATTGGCAAAAATGAAGTGTTCTTCGCAAAACTAGCGACTTGTTTGATGTACATTGTTATGCTATGTAGTTTCGAAGTCATGTCAGGTCATCGAGGTCAAGTCAGGTCAAGTTCATGACAGGTTAACACACGCCCTAGAGGGGAATGGTGAAATCCGCCAACCCCTCCGACTTTTCGTATATAGCTCCATACTGTACCGGCCGATATAGGCCACTTTTGTGTGTACCTGCTTAGAAATAACCGGTGCGTTGTTTAAAGCAAGAAAAATGCAAATTGGCCGAATACTTTTCAAGTTAGTTAGGGCCGTTGAATTAAAATGAATTCCCAGCGCCAGACCACAAAAATCGGCGCTGATGCACTTCCCGTATATTGGCAAAATGGAAGTGTTTTTGACAACACTAGCGATTTCTTTCATGCATATTGTTATGCTATACAATTTAAAAGTCATGTTAGGTCGCCGAGGTCAAGTCGGGTCAAGTTTACGACAGGCTAATGGAACTAAACCTGGTCAACTGGAATGTTGTCATAAATGCAAATGAGTGTCATGCGATTGGTGTCACTTTGCATGCTACTCCCTATACATCCCAAAATCTACTGTTTGTCATTGTATGCCTAAGCGTTTCCATACTTTATTCATGTATAATCGGCTTGCTTTTGCGAAGCCGATTGTGCCGAGCCACCCAACGGAGCAGTCTGGTGGGCAGCTCGATTCCGGTAGCTGGAGCAGGTAATGACCTGAAAAAAGTGATCCTATATAGGTGACCTGAGGTCAAATACCGGATCTGGCATCTGTATCGCATCATTAGCAATGTCCAACACATCATTAATGCCAATTCTGGAGCATTTAACCACAATCACAGCGATCCATATCATTGACAAGCCAAGCCACGCAAAACCGGAAAACTTTGTTATTTTGACCTCATTTAACCTTGAAGATATCGACCTAAGGTCATGAAATTTACACACAATAGAGGTCACCATCGTGCCCATCCACCCCGCGAATTTCGTTGTTCTAGCCTTAATCGTAGCCGAGATCTTAAGGGGCGGAATCCACCCATCCCCCCTCCAGTGCGCGTAATTTTCAGAGGCCCTCCAGGGCTCGTGTTAAGGTATTTTTGGACTCTTAGGTTTTACCAATATACTCTTTATAAAAGTGATGAGGCTATTGTGATCACTCCTTTCCTCTTCAAGTGTTTACTTTTCAGCTTGGAAAAAATAACACAAAGAAAGTGGCTTTGAGTTAGGTGACATGGCATCAAATAAGGTATAAAAATAAAATGTAAGATGCCCATTTACTAACCTAGCTTAACATCTAATCTTTTTTAACATGACTTCCCACTACAAATTGGAAACTTGTATTTTATTTTTCCCAATTGACAGCATAAAATCCAATCCAACTGATCATTTCTTAACCCGTCCCGTCTCGGGGGAGCTCTTCAACCCCCACTCCTCCCCTCAGGTTCTTCGCGGATAGCGGACGAACGGCGCGCGGCAGCGCGCCTAAATTGGCATACCTTTTCCCACATCAATTTAGGATACCGTTTCAAAATTTTGAAGTCAGGTCATCTAGGGTCAAGAGTTAGTGAAGGTCAAGGGAGATCACCTCCAAAGAAGTTGAACCATTCGTCACGCTTTAACGGATACAGATATTGTTATTGTTGGATAAAGAAGGACGAGGATTTGCATTTTTGGGACAGGAATTTCCTCGTGTGAGCAGAGAGAAGCTGAAGGATGGTGTATTCGACGGTCCTCAGATAAGGAAGCTCACGAAGGATAGTCGATTCGAAGAATGTCTGGAACAGTCTGAGCTCTCTGCATGGCTGGCCTTGAAGTCAATCATCACCAACTTCCTGGGTAATCACAGAAGTGCGAAATACGTGAAGGTTGTCGATGAGTTGATGGACAGTTTTCAGTAACTTGGTGCTCGAATGTCGGTTAAAATGCACTTCCTTAGGTCCCATCTAGATTATTTCCCAGAAAACTGTGGAGATTACAGTGAAGAGCAGGGAGAACGCTTCCACAAAGACATACGGGTGATGGAAGAACGCTACCAAGATCGTTGGGATGTGAACTTTCTGGCGGACTGTTGTTGGTGCCTGAAGAGGGATTTCCCATCTGTTCAACACAGTCGGAAGTCCCTGAAAAGGCCATTTATTCCGCAATAGTGTGTACTGTTGGGATGCGCTGTAAATACACTTATGGTCCATCTGTTTGGAGTTTAAGCCTTTATTTATGCTTCTGTCGGATTCACTAGTAAACCAGTCAGAGCAATGTTTTGGTTAATATGAGTGAAATAGCATTTTTGCTAATCGAGCTAATCGAGCAAAACGGATGCCATTTTCGGAATCAGCATGAAAAACTGACCTAAAAATAGCTGAGACACCCTTGACCTTATAAATAACGCAGACCAGTGTTATTATCATTATTTCCTAAATTGCGTACGGCTACATTTGTTCATTCTACAGAAGCATAGCACAGCACAGGGAGGAATTTAAGGACAACCCAATCAATATTTTTGCCAAACAAAAACCATACATTTTCTAGTCTTGGAAATCCATTGGTTGCTATACTAACGATCCAAGTTTATAATAATATACAATTTTGTTTCCTTTGACGGTACAATGTACTCCACAGAAACGTTTTAGTTTATCTTGCGAAGGCTGCATACCCTGCGTTTCGTATGAAACGAAAGCGCATAATATTGCAATATTTGGATTAAGGCTTTCCTCACTCATTCGTGTTTCAGATTAATGATAGAGCTGTTCCAAATTTAATATGTAAACCTTAACTTAAATTTTCACGATAATTGCGTATCACCGATGAACGTTTCATGTCAAATTTTTAATTTTGTGATCTTACAATGGATAAGAACATTGCTATGTACGAGAATAACATGAGAAAGATCTTTCAGCTCTACTGAGGTGAGGCACTTCCTTAAGTGCCTTAGCGGGCGGACCGCCCCTGGCAATATACTGTAGTTGTAAGATGTCGCCCTCCGTCTCTAAAAGGATGCCCCTCTGAGACCCCTTCATTGCACCTGTATCCCGATTTTGTTTTTCAGCGAAATCTATATTTGAGTGGAAAAGTACCTCTGCGGTCCAAGCCGGAAATACACCCTCCAATTTGAAATTGTATTACAACCATTGGAGACCCTCCTGGAGAAATGCGGCCTTTCCATGCAAAGTCCGTATCCTTTGGATTTCACCCCTACCCCTTCCTTCTTGGTTAAATTCTAAGTACGACACTTCTTGTGCCCCGTGATAAAATTATGATCACGTTGATGGCCGTATGGTTAGTTTATAGCCTTTTAGCTTTACACTAGAAGGATGGAGACCAATTCCATGACCCCCTAAGGATTTTTGAAAAGCCTATGAAGTTTTTGAACAACATGTTATTTTAAATACTTTCGCACATAGGCATAGGAGTAGGTCGGTGCTGGTGGTGATGGGGGGGGGTTGACAAGGAGTCATGTCCCACAATCTCTATGTATTTTAAGGATGTCGTACTAGAGCAGATCGAAGTCAGGTCAAACTTATCACGATCCGTTTTTAGAGGCACATTGAAACATTTATGATGATAACATGCAAAAAGCATTCATGAATTTAACATCGGTGTGTAGTAGAATGTCGAAAAAAAAACCCCGACAAATAGTGACCTCGACCAGGGATGTAAGCCAAGGGGTAGCGCGGCCAGTCGTCCCCTCCCCCCCCCCCATATGGGTTTCTAACGAAGCCAAGTTCCCGGTCTTGTCATCAAAGTTTCATAATCAGTGCAAGCATATGAGAAAACGGCAAAACGAACAGAACTATCGCCCTGTCCACCAGCCGCAGAACAGCCACCAGTCGGAAACGTGCATCCATACCAACATCAATCGTTTCGCACCTCTCTACCCCCGTCAACCCCGCCCCCTAGAACAGCCGCCGCAGATGTCTGCGTGTCCGGAGGTCCGGACCGGCCCCGGCCAGCCGTGATCCACCCCGCCGAATCGGTCCCGGTCGGACGCCGGCGACGGCTGATGAGGCGAGGATGCCGGGGCGACAACAAGTGAAGAGAAGAGTCATTGAACGAGCAATACTATCAGCTCAAAGGAGTACTGCTCTGCATCCCACTCCCGGCACTGTGGAAGCCCCCCGTCGTATGGAGTGCCGCCCAACACCCTCAGCTGTACAAAGCACTGCGAGTGCAATGCCACCTCCACGGCGAACATTCAGCAGATGTCTCTTGCAGCCTCCGCGATTGACGCTTCGTCAAACCACCAATAGTGGTTCCAGTCCAATAGTCTCAAAATGAACCCGGACAAGACCTGCTTCACCATTCTTGTCACCAGATTTTCTCTAAAAAAAGCTTCAGGTTTTCACATCACGATCTCGGAAAAACCTATCCACCCGGCCCCAACATTGAAAGTGCTCGGAGTATTCCTCGACCAGCACCTGACGTGGGAGAAGCACATATCCTCCATCCGGAGATGGCGGTGCACTCCGGAAATGCACCGCCATCATCGTGTCCCTCTTCAAATTCCGGCAGCACTTCACCTCTGAAGTCCTGAAGCTTCACATCCAAGTCCATGTGTTCCCCCATATCCTTTACTGCCTTTCCGTATGGGGTGGGGTAGATGCGTACCGCATGAAGCGAGTGCAGAAGTGCATAAACTTCGCGGCTAGGCTGGTCACTGGAAGACGGAAGCACGACCACATCTCGTCCTCTCTGCGCGAGTTGGGCTGGGATAAGATTGAGGAGATGGTGCGACACCGTGACCTGTGCAACGCACACAAAGCCGTACACGGCGCGAACTGCCCGCTTGCCATAAGGGAAATGTTTGTTGAACGCTCGGCTGTGTCTGAGAGAAACACTCGTGCTACCGATGCTGGGGCACTTCACCTGCAACGGTGTAGGTTAGCAGCTACCCAGCGGGGCTTCTCCTACCGCTTCACTCTCCAGTGGAATGCGCTTCCCGGTGAAGCACGCGACACAACTAGCCGTGCACCCTTCATGTGTGCAATCAGCATCAACTAGGTAGCTAGGTGCTTTACAATTGTATCTAACGTGATGGCAGGAATCTGATCAATTAACTAGGTATTTCGTGAGTTCCACCATGTGGCAGTGCCTAATAAATGACTTGACTTGACTTGACTTTCATACGTACTTTAGCACATACGTACAACTGCTTACGTACATTTGCTTAATTACATATGCCATACGCACATTTGTTCTTTCGTACATTTGTTCTAGAATCGCTTTTGCGCTTACGTACACTTGCAATTACATACATTTACGCGTACGCATTTTTGCACGTACCTACGTACATTCGCGCTTACGTACATTTGTGCATGCGTATTTTTGCGCTTATCTACATTTGCATTTACGTACTTTTGCGCTTACGTACATTTGCGCTTACGTACATCTTCGCACACGTACTTTTGCGCATACGTACATTTGCGCTTACGTACATTTGCTTACGTACATCTGCCTTACGTACATTTGTCCTAGAATTGTTCGGACCATTACGGAAGTCGACGGACTCTCACAAACGTATACAGCTTGGCTTTAGGGCGCATGGACCATGTTGATCATGTAGCCACAAACGTATACAGGCCGCTACGAACGTCTACAGGTCCTTATGAAGTTAGAGGGGAATACCGTCGTTCCGGCAGGGCTCTTTCAGCATACTGAATCGACGTCTTTTCCAGGCAGTGACAGAAATCGTTCGGCTCTGAAGGACCTTCAAACACGTCGGATGCTATTTGCCCTTTTACAAATATTATGCTCATGGGACCAGACGCTGAACCGACGCCTTTTCCAAGCACTGTCATCCTGCATCTTTGGGTGCATGTATGCGTGTTTCATGTTCAGGCGGTCTGCACTTCTTCTTCTTAACAGTACCACGTCCACTTACAATTTGAAGAGGAGGGGAATCGTACATTCAGGGCTATCAATAAGGATTTGAAAAATATATTTTTAATACGGGGAAAACTTCCTGAAATAAAGTGCCCAAAATCTAGAAAATGTCAAATGTATGGGGGCAATCCGGATCCCTTTTCGCAAAATCGGCCTCAGATCTCCCATTGAAAATAGTTTTTTTAAAATAAAATAAATACCTGTTGGCCCTTACGGACGTCTACGGGTTGCAACGAACGCCTACAGTCCCTTAGAAATGCCTACGAACCTTTCCAAGCGTCTACGGGCCCTCAGGGGGAAGGGGACCAACGATTCGGGTCCCAATGAGGGCTAAAGAACTGGTTTTCTCAAACAAGAATGGGTCTTTTTCGATAAATGAAGCCGAAATCCGGAACTCTAAAAAATGTGGGCTTGTTCAGGCCCACTTCGAAAATTCACCGTCCACCACTGGGATAATTCCAGGCTACGTTCCTGACCTCAGCTGATGTCGTTGAGTCAGATCGATGTTTAAACTGTAAAACATGTTGAGCCGAACTGTTTCACAACCTGATACTTTAGAAAAAAAGCTATATATATATATATATATATATATATATATATATATATCTGCAATATAGCATGACGTTTTCAAATCACTTCAAATCACAAGTCGATTTTTCATTGTGCAATGCACTCACCTTCGTTTGTCCTTGATACACTTTTGGAACTCACATATCGTTGTCTTACATCACGACCCTAACCTATAAGAGGCAATGAGGAGCATGTGCTCCCCCGTTATAGATGTGGTGGAATGAAAACGGCCCCTTTCAAGGA
This sequence comes from Imbricaverruca yamaguchii, assembly GCA_034440575.1. Taxonomy (NCBI): domain Eukaryota; kingdom Metazoa; phylum Arthropoda; class Thecostraca; family Neoverrucidae; genus Imbricaverruca; species Imbricaverruca yamaguchii. The sequence goes on from JAOTOL010001518.1 coordinate 193,097, forward strand.
AACTCTATGGCACACCCTCCCAGAAATGCATCCCTTCATGAAAAATGGCGCCCCATCAAAACAATAGTGCCCTTCCCCGATTAAAATCACTGGATCCGATTACAGACCTAATCTGTATCAAAACGCGCTACTCCCCGCCCACATAATTGAAGAACATTTCTCGACCAAATTTCGCTTAAGGTTTACGGAAAAGTAAGCAGAAAACCGACAATACGACAATGGCAGTGACAACAGTCAGACAGAGCAAAATAACGCAATTGGGGTTGACGCACCCTAAAATCCTAATATTCAATCAATAAATCAACAGTCCGACAGAGATTTCCAGCACGATTAACGCCGGTTTGATGTCAGTGCATGTGAAGGCAGGTAGGTAGGCATCGATTTATCGCAGCGGGCTTTGGAGTTAATGCCGCATTGTTGCCATGGCAACCACAGTAGCGCTAGTTTGTTTACCTGAACCAGACTGGCCTGGGCGTTGCCAAGTGTAGTGGCTCTACGACGTCGTTTCGATATCGCTTTGAACGAAAATATTTTGTCAACACGCGGCATTATCTGATTTTTAAATTAGGTTCCAGTGACGTGTAATCAGAAGATGAGCAAAGACCGAAGACCCAAAGTGCCGTGATTGTCCTGGCGAGGTGTCTGTTGATACCTGTTTGATCTTCATCAGGTACGGAAGACGAATTGTGCAATTCGTCATTGTCTTTAATTCTTGAACATTGTACGTGCAACCCACCTTGTGACTTCAAAATCAATGATGAATGAACACGCAATCATTCAGTTTCATGGAGTGCCAAATATCGACGAGCTTCCAAAGCCTCTTATTGGATCTGCGATGCATAATAATCAAGCTGATCACTCTGAAGATGACACGGACAATCAAAAAGAGCCATCCACTAAGCGAACTGAGAAGCTCCAGAAACGAAAGCTGCCCCGCAAGCCAACGACGCACATTCGACTGCAGAACCGTGGTCTTCGCTCCATTCCAAGCGTAACTGCATGTTCAAATTTAAAGGTGCTATATCTATACAACAATCACATCAACAGCATTAAACATTTGGAGAGTCTTAGTCAGCTGACCCACCTCTACCTCAGCCACAACAACATCCAGCGTCTGGAAAACATTTCATCGTTGGCCAACCTTCAAAAGCTGTACATCGGTCACAACAAAATCTCCGTGTTGGAAGGACTCGAAGGACTGGACAGCCTGCGCGAGCTGCACATGGAATCACAGCGCCTCCCATCGGGAGACTCGCTCTCCTTCGACCCACGCTCTGTCGAGGCGGTCCGCGGCAGTCTGAAGGTCCTCGACATCGGCTACAACAAGGTGACCAGCCTGCAGCCGCTCTCCCCGCTGAGCTTCCTCTCCGACCTCCTCGCTGCCGGCAACCAGCTCACCAGCCTGATGGACTTGAAGGAGACGCTGGTGGAGCTCCAGTCGCTCGTCCGGCTCGAGATCAAGGGCAACCCGCTGTGCGACCTGCACCGCTACCGCGACTGCACCGTCGAGGGCGCCCCGCTTCTGCAGCGGCTGGACGGTCAGCAGGTGTCGGCTGCCTACCGGCAGTTCCTGTGTGGCAGGGGCGCGGCAGTAGCTCGGCGACTCAGCAGCATCCAGCGGCTGCCGGTGGCGTCCGCCTCCGCTGACGTCATCAGCGAGGGCGGGCCGATCCAGCTGTCGCGCGCCGCCCACAGCCAGAGCAGTGTGCTGGCGGCGCGACCGGCCCGGCCCAGGCGCAGCGTGCGCCGTCTGTCCACCACCCACCTGCGTGTCGGCAACATGCTGACGCTGACGCCGGCCAGGCGCGCGCTGGTGCGAGCCGGCGCCGGCCAATCACAGGAGGACGTGCAGACGGTGACATCTAGCGGCGACCTGACGCAACGCTGGCCACCGCCGGCCGACACGCTGCCCGGGTGTCCGGCGCGCGTGCCGCTGCGCGACTCTGTGTCTGAGGAGCTGCCCGGCCGGCTGCAGCAGCTCGCTGTTGGACCATGGTGACCGATGATGTCACGCTTCCGTTGGTCTGACCATGTCCACGTTATTAGGAGCGTTTGGAAGCTAATGCTGACGATGTTATACAACATGTCGGCAGTACCTTGGCGTGCAATGCGAACTTCACAAGGATACAACAGGGCACTGTGGCTTCAATTCCACCAGCAAATAGCTTATAGCTTTGCATTTCAAGTGCATGAATCTAGCTGTTTTTTCTTGTTTTCTTATGTATTGAAATATCTGCAACTTCGAATCCACTACGTTAGTCTGTGTTCATTAAAGTCCACGATGCGAATATATCACTGTTATCCATGGTGGTGTGAACTTGTGACCGAAAGCAATGTGCATTACCGTAATGTCACCCTTTTTATTTTATTTCAGAAATATAAAGTATGCCCGCGCATCTTACCGTGCCCCCGAAGTGCTCACCGTAATATAATGAAGAAAAAACTTACCGTGCCCTGCAGTTTGCGACCTGATTAAAATGATACCATGCTCCTACCATGCGCATTACACGCACTCGCCACACTCCGTGCGATTCTCCGGTTTCTGCTAGGCATCCTATGTTTTGCTAATTGATGCTAAATGATAGTCTTGTGCCATATTTTAAATGTGGAATGCTTGAAATGTGGGTTCGCTGGGAAAATTAGATTAATTAAATTCGATGATTAGTTCTCTTCTCACATTTTCCGGCGGTTAAAAGAATCCGGATACCCGCTGAGTTCTGATGCACCTCATCTCTTTGGCCAGATACGCAACCATATTGGATAGCGAAACGAGGCCCTAGCTAAGTGCTCTTTTTTTACCCGTTCCGCTTTTGTTTGTCCATGGATGTATTTTATGGCTCACGCCAATTTTTGTTGGTGGCCCGGCACATTTTTGAGATCCTGGCTCTTTTTTATCAAACGCTTTGTTGCTTGTTGTGCACGGATGATATTTTTGAGGTAGCGACGCGTTTTGTACACCCCGATTTGTTTATTTAGTGCCCGGTCTTTTGTTTCACTTTTTGGGACCATGTCGCTTTTTGAATGTCTGAGCCGGTTTTTTTTAGACCCCCATGAGGTCTCAAGGCCGCGATTTTTCGAGCTCCGGTACGTCTTTTGGGGTCAGTACGCGATGCTTCAAAGCATCTGGTGGTATGTTTGAGGCTTCGGAGTAATTTGTCTGGCTCGAACATGTATTGTTCGGAATCTCCTTATGTTGGAGGGCTCCAGCTTTATTTTTCTTGTGTCCCAATGTGATTTTATGGGCCAAGCTATGCATGCTTGGGACCACCGACTCTAATATTTTCAACCCCGATTGAAATGTGTGATGTCCCGACCATAATATTTGGGACTGGGACTACCAACGGGAACTTTGAGTCCCGAGAGCGATATTTTGAGACTCTGCGCAAGTTCACGTGGCGGGTTGTATTTAGCTGAACCACAGCACGACGTTGGCGCACCCCGGCGAAAATTTTCGGGCCCGGCGCGATTTTTTTTGGTGCCCGCTGTATTCATTTAAAGCAACGTACGCGAATTCTGTACGCCTCGACGAAAATTTATGGGGCTCCAGAGCGATTTTTTGGCACCAAGCGCGAGTTTTGGGAGCCCACCCCTTCAGGATTGAGGAATTCCTTTTTGGTACGCCACTGCGGTTGTTCAACGAGCTTTTTTTCAGTCCATGGCACCCTTCAGAGTAGAAAAACGCTTCGGCGCCTCAAATGCATTCAATGAATCGGATGAAGGAAGAAAGCTAACAGAAACAAAAACGTTTGTTGGATCTGCGTCCTGGAAGAGACGCCTGGATTCGCTCTTGACTGCAATCCAATTTCTAAACCTCCGTAAGTGTTCCATGATTGCTTGTATATCACTAAAGCTGCTTAATACGCACATGCACTTCGGCAGTAACTCGCATGCCCCTTTCTTACTCACCCCGAACGCGCCACTGGTAAACTTGTAAGCTATAAAATCTCAAGCCATGCAGACAACGGACTTCTAAAATGTGCCGCTACATTTGGCGATAAGCAGGCGAATCATTCGAATACACAGATGAACTTGGCACTATTCCGCAAATAGAGGAAACTTGCCGAGTATTTCTTCCGGAAGTCCCGAAGTCCCGAAGAAGCTGTTTGTGACAGCCGTAGATGGTATAAAAATAGCACACAAAAAAACAAGGTTGGAAAACTCCGTAATTTTCAGGATGGCCACACGAAGCATTAACAAACCGCAGCAAAAAGGGCGGGGGCGGGTGTTTTTTTTGTCTCGAACACGAGCCACGACCACGATAATCTGCTTCCACGTTCACCGCTGCCTTATAACACCTCTCAACTTATTTTCTACCGACATGGTACATGGTGTTCCGATGCAGAAGCCCTCATGTGCCGAATGAAATACGTTGCATTCATTGAGATAGCCGGCGTTCTACAGGACATACGCGGTGACATGGTGGGAGACTTTTTTCCTCATGCTCCACGACAGGCTCAGATTTCCCCAGGGGAAGCTTTCACCAATTGGGAACTTCTGGACTGCGCACCAGAGTGCAGAGACGGCGGTGGTGTCGGAGGTGCTGCCTAGTCAGATGATATGGCCTCATTGCTGGAGACGGCGGTGGTGTCGGAGGCGCTGCCTAGTCAGATGATATGGCCTCATTGCCGGAGACGGCGGTGGTGTCGGAGGCGCTGCCTAGTCAGATGATATGGCCTCATTGCCGGAGACGGCGGTGGTGTCGGAGGCGCTGCCTAGTCAGATGATATGGCCTCATTGCTGGAGACGGCGGTGGTGTCGGAGGCGCTGCCTAGTCAGATGATATGGCCTCATTGCCGGAGACGGCGGTGGTGTCGGAGGCGCTGCCTAGTCAGATGATATGGCCTCATTGCCGGAGACGGCGGTGGTGTCGGAGGCGCTGCCTAGTCAGATGATATGGCCTCATTGCTGGAGACGGCGGTGGTGCTCGAGGCGCTGCTAGTCAGATGATATGGCCTCATTGCTGGAGACGGCGGTGGTTCGAGGCGCTGCCTAGTCAGATGATATGGCCTCATTGCCGGAGACGGCGGTGGTGTCGGAGGCGCTGCCTAGTCAGATGATATGCCCTCATTGCTGGAGACGGCAGTAGTGTCGGAGGCGCTGCCTAGTCAGATGATATGGCCTCATTGCCGGAGACGGCGGTGGTGTCGGAGGCGCTGCCTAGTCAGATGATTTGCCCTCATTGCTGGAGACGGCAGTGGTGTCGGAGGCGCTGCCTAGTCAGATGATATGGCCTCATTGCCGGAGACGGCGGTGGTGTCGGAGGCGCTGCCTAGTCAGATGATATGCCCTCATTGCTGGAGACGGCAGTAGTGTCGGAGGCGCTGCCTAGTCAGATGATATGGCCTCATTGCCGGAGACGGCAGTAGTGTCGGAGGCGCTGCCTAGTCAGATGATATGGCCTCATTGCCGGAGACGGCGGTGGTGTCGGAGGCGCTGCCTAGTCAGATGATATGGCCTCATTGCTGGAGACGGCAGTAGTGTCGGAGGCGCTGCCTAGTCAGATGATATGGCCTCATTGCCGGAGACGGCGGTGGTGTCGGAGGTACTGCCTAGTCAGATGATATGCCCTCATTGCCGGAGACGGCGGTGGTGTCGGAGGCGCTGCCTAGTCAGATGATATGCCCTCATTGCTGGAGACGGCAGTAGTGTCGGAGGTACTGCCTAGTCAGATGATATGCCCTCATTGCTGGAGACGGCAGTAGTGTCGGAGGCGCTGCCTAGTCAGATGATATGCCCTCATTGCTGGAGACGGCAGTAGTGTCGGAGGTACTGCCTAGTCAGATGATATGCCCTCATTGCTGGAGACGGCAGTAGTGTCGGAGGTACTGCCTAGTCAGATGATATGCCCTCATTGCCGGAGACGGCGGTGGTGTCGGAGGCGCTGCCTAGTCAGATGATATGCCCTCATTGCTGGAGACGGCAGTAGTGTCGGAGGTACTGCCTAGTCAGATGATATGCCCTCATTGCTGGAGACGGCAGTAGTGTCGGAGGTACTGCCTAGTCAGATGATATGCCCTCATTGCTGGAGACGGCAGTAGTGTCGGAGGTGCTGCCTAGTCAGATGATATGCCCTCATTGCTGGAGACGGCAGTAGTGTCGGAGGTACTGCCTAGTCAGATGATATGCCCTCATTGCTGGCGGCACGTCGTGGAGACATGGTCGATGATTAATCACATGAGCGTTATCAGCGTGGGTGTGGGACAATGATCGATTACAGGATCGCAACCAGCGTGGAAGTAGGGCGGCAGCTGTAAATATCTCTCATATCCTTCGATTTATACGGTACCATATAGTTTACCAAAACCAGTTTCTCATTCATCCACATTTGCTCCTGGGCTAAAACACAAAACGCGACGCACTATTTTTGGCTCATCATGCAACCGCAATGCATGCACCACTGGGACATTTCAGGTGATAGCGCAGCAGCCTGGCCAGGGGGTTGCGTGAAGCTTTGAAGTTGCTTAGAAAATGTAATGTGCCAACACATCCATCCCGGTTAAGAAGGTAACCTACAAAGTTATAAACCTATTTTGTTTTTAGTTCAAGCCTTCAAGCCTGGCATCCTGATCTGAGGGTATATTTTACTTTTTACTTTTTCTTCCATGAGTTGTATTTTTCAGTCAATACACAATTTCGATCCACACACACTCACACACACACACACACACACACACACACACACACACACACACACACACACACACACACACACACACACACACACACACACACACACACACACACACACACACACACACACACACACACACACACACACACACACACCAACCAACTGCCCTGACTATACTGCTCGCTCCGATGGGAGCTTACCAGCCGATAGGCCCGCACTGGCGCGCCCAGCCTGGTACACAATGTACACAGTACACAATGTACACAGTACGGAGCGGAACTGACATCGATCGGGAACACAGCGCATCGTGCTGTAGGTAGCAAGGTCGTCAGAGGCACGTGAGGAGGCAGATCTAACCGGGTGTTTTTTTTTCTTTCATGCAACATCCATCGTCAACCTCAAAACCTCTGTTCAAACGTGAAGCTAAACAGGAAGCCTATGACGGTGCGTTCAACGAGTCGACATGAAACGCTCTTTGCCAAGCCAAAGCCAGCGGCGACGCCCATGATGATAAAGAGAGGATCAAAGGATTTCCCCGACGTTGATTTGTCTTTGGATTTCAGGTCACTTTGACCAGAAATGAATATCTCGCGATGTCGGCCGTGGTGTATACTTCTATTGGGCAGGGATTGCACTGGTCACGCAAAAAACGACATTAATATGGCATGCTGCATCAATATTCTCAGGCCGATTTACTCAAATGCTTTGCCTTCCAAAACCTTGAGCACCAATGCAGAACACACCCTCCTTCTCCGTCCTCCGTCTCCTGCTCAGCAGACCCTTTACTATTTTATCGACGAGATTGAGCAAGAACTTCCAATGCCCTGACACCGGCTTCATTGTCCTCAGCGAACTTTGTGTTCCGTACTGCAGATTTGTCCAGGTTCAGACATTTCGCTGTCGTCGGACATCACAACTGAGCCGGACAACTTGTCGGACAGCTGAGCCGGACAGCGATTGTGTCTGTCATCTCTGGGCCCGTCAACATGTCCGTCCGTCACAAGAGCTATATCCCTCGCGCTCCTGTCATGGGTCGTCAACATGTTCGCCCGTCACAGGAGCTCTGCCCCTCGGGTGGCCCTACCGCCTGTCAACTATGGGCCCGTCAACATGTCCGTCCGCCACAAGAGTGCTGCCCGGTTCTCCCTCAGGTGGTCCCACTGTCTCTGCGGTCGGAACGAACCAAGCCGAGCGGGCAGAACCAGCCGCCGCCCGCGTCACAATCGACGGACGCCCGTCGACGTCGATGGCCCCCGGCTGGCATTGGCACCGTCGACGACGACGACACACAAAGGAGACGCTGGCGCGGCGGCGCGGCCGCCTGTTTTTTCCCGGCGTCGGAGGCCCCCGAATCCATATAGGCTCCGACCGGCGCGTTCGCGGTCATTCGCCGGTGCGCCGCAGCAGGGGTGTGGCGCCACCATCGAGTCGGGCAGCCGCTGGGCCAGCGCAGCAGTGCTGTTGCTGAGGTGGGGCAGGCGGCGCTGTCGGCTGCCGAAGACGTCCTGCACGCGCGCGACGACAAGGTAGGCCGACTGAGTGTTTGGGCCGTGGCCTGTGCGTCGTTGCTACTGGACTTGTCTGAGGGATAAGCGCCACGGTCCCTACTCCCACGTTCTTGCTATGGTAATAGCAGTACGAATCGAATCTGAAGGCGACAAGGTCGGCCAAGAAGGTGAGAGTTCGATGCAAAGAAAGTAAACAGCATGCATTTTTCACGTTCGGCTTTGAATTAAAACTCCCTATTGCATAATTGGTGGAATGGATATTCCTCCGCTTCTCACTGCAGAATACACTGGCCAGGGGCGGAGTCGCAAGGTCAGCGGTGGGTGATCAGGGGCGGAGTCGCAAGGTCAGCGGTGGGTGACCAGGGGCGGAGTCGCAAGGTCAGCGGTGGGGCTCAGCCGTGGGTCGATCAACATAGGGTGCACAAAATACCAAGCTCTCTCCGGATTTGGACCACTTTATGTTGTCATCTTAATAAATAAACATTAATTTAATAAATGTTAAATTCATGTTGACATTTATTTAATTTATTACGTGGCGGTGTTGGCGATCGGCCGTGGTATCGTGTTGTGTGGCGGTGTTGGCGGTCGGCTGTGGTATCGTGTTGTGTGGCGGTGTTGATGGTCGGCCGTGGTATCGTGTTGTGTGGCGGTGTTGGCGGTCGGCCTTAGTGTCGTGTTGTGTGGCGGTGTTGGCGGTCGGCCGTGGTGTTGTGTTGTGTGGCGGTGTTGGCGGTCGGCCGTGGTATCGTGTTGTGTGGCGGTGTTGATGGTCGGCTGTGGTATCGTGTTGTGTGGCGGTGTTGGCGGTCGGCCGTGGTATCGTGTTGTGTAGCGGTGTTGATGGTCGGCCGTGGTATCGTGTTGTGTGGCGGTGTTGGCGGTCGGCCGTGGTGTCGTGTTGTGTGGCGGTGTTGGCGGTCGGCCGTGGTGTCGTGTTGTGTGGCGGTGTTGGCGGTCGGTCGTGGTGCCGTGTTGTGTGGCATTGTTGGCGGTCGGTCGTGGTATTGTGTTGCGTGGCGGTGTTGATGGTCGGCCGTGGTATCGTGTTGTGTGGCGGTGTTGGCGGTCGGTCGTGGTATCGTGTTGTGTGGCGGTGTTGGCGGTCGGCCGTGGTATCGTGTTGTGTGGCGGTGTTGGCGGTCGGTCGTGGTATCGTGTTGTGTGGCGGTGTTGATGGTCGGCCGTGGTATCGTGTTGTGTGGCGGTGTTGGCGGTCGGACGTGGTATCGTGTTGTGTGGCGGTGTTGTCTCCGTACCCTTGGGTGTTGTTTTGCACACTGCTGAGGAGGAAAGTGGCCCCTCAATGTTGGCTTTGCCCCCTAATTCTAACAGGTTTGACACTAGCGCCGCTTGGGACATTTCCCAATCCCGCGGCCCACCGGCGAAACAATATGGGCGGTGCCATTAGCCGTGCATATGCATAAAGTGCGACAATAGTTTTCAGCCGTCAACGCTCCTGATCTCTAAACTGTAAAATGGCATTAACTTAGCTGCAATGAAACAATCCTTTGGAAGATAACTGCTAGCTCAGTTAGTTTCGTCTATATTCCATTCTTGAAAACAACCTGTGCCTGAACCAGTCAGGGCCGCACTAATTTATGATGAAAAGAATCGCACGTTTCAGCGCCGATGCTGGGCTCTGTGTCAGCACGTAAATTGTAGAATTCGGTCGGCCAGTGCTACCCATACGCCTAGGAGAAGAAGCACAAACAGTTCATTCTTGCCCAATACTTACTCCCAATTCTTAACAAAGTATCCTTCCCAGTATTTTAGCATGCGTCATATCCAGTTTTACGCTTGTTGTTTTTGCCATTGCGACGAGCACAGGCACAACCATAAGACAGCGTGCGGTTTGATTGCCTCGCCTCGTTTTACATTATATTATGTCAAATATGGCAGAGACTGATGGAGGCCACACGTTGCTCGTGGCTTTTAGTTCACCTTTCCAATGCATAGAAAAGCATAGCGTCGGAAGCTCCGTCTCCACTCCAGACCCGGTAGATGGTGAGTGACAGAGCGCTGCAGGACATTCCGGGTCGAGATATCGGATATCGGATATCGGATATCGGATGTCGGATATCGGATATCGGATATCGGATCAGCCGAGGCCGTGCATCAGTGCTGCGTATTGGAAACCTCACCCAACGGATTCACGGGCAGCCCCTAGTTAGAAGACAGATGAAATGCTCGCTCTGGCTGCAACGCCCACACTGATTGAATCACTGTGGGTGTTGTGTTACCATCTCTGGCAACGTAGTATTTTGCGCTAGTTGCACTTGCTGACTGCTTTTGTCGGCGATTCGCCGCTCTGCAGGCTTGGGACAATGCGACGCATATTGGGCATGGATATTTTTTTGGCGTATTAGCGGATTAACACTGAATCAACCTCGCGTACGGAAGAGCCTGGGACCACTCAGCTTCAGGAATCTCCATCGATGGATATGCCAACCTCTCCGACCGTGACGTGTTTCCTGGAGCATCTTCTCATGATGTCAGAAGGGAATCCAACCGCCATATTCTCGTCGTGAAAATAACCACATTAACCAGCTGAACCACTGCTCAGCTTCGAATAGTATGATGTCGGGGACGAGTAGTCTAGGGCCAAGTTGCCCGTCTCACAACCGAGAGATTGTGGACTCGAGTCTTGCCTGTCACTACTTTTCGCCCGCGTCCAATCGGCATGGGAGATTGGCGACGCTACATGACTCAACAGTCGACGTGTCGTAAAACTAATAACCACCGAATAACCACCGGAATAGTATGTTGTCTTCGGGGAAAAATCTCCCGTAACTGGCGTCATGCGTCCTGGCACTCACGGCTCTGCTTCATATGCTCGAATAGTTCTGCGAAGTTACACTTCGGCACCACGCGAACCGAGATGTGAACAAAAGAGAACGCACATGTCGGGTGTATTTTTCCATGTACTTCTACATTTTATTTATTTTATATATTTATTTTTATTTTTCCATGTACTTGGTGTGAAACATACATTTTCGCGAAAGCTTCAGTTCAAGGTAAGATGTCCTCGAGGCCTCGTACGGTGGTGAAGCTCGCCAAAATTGCATGGGAAAGGCTAAAATCCCGCCAGAAAAGTACAGGTGTCAATCCCCAATCCTCCCCAATCCTCCCCAATCATCCACCACATCCGTAACGATGCCTTTTAGGTTTTAGGCATCGTATGCCTTCCGCCGAAGGCCTTCCTCCAGACATACCGACATGGTGGGAGCGTCAGTTTTCGGACGGACTACGATGTCTAATCACGCGTCGCGGGCGCTTGCTAAGAGCTGACACCTGTGCTCACGAAGTTTGCACTGGATGGTTGGTCGGTTGGTTATTTGAGCTTTATGGCGCACCGATCAGGTTTGGTCATTTAGCGCCCATCAAGTTTACACTGGAGCTTGCAGTTCAGGAACGACTGGCAGCTCACTCCTGTAATATTTTGCACACGGACAGAGCTTCCCTGGGGTCGACCCTTATTCATTTTCTAGCTGAGCATTGAGGTAGAACGACATCCAACTCTGAACATCCTTCATTGTAATTATTTAATTAAAATGTAATATATTCTATGCAACATCTCTGGTGGTATTTAATTACCATTAACTTAGTATAATTTTATACCGGCATCTGCCGTAGCTGAATGTCGAATGCCTAATTGAGCAGAACAGCTTGGCCTCATCGCTCAACGCTGACGTAGCACTATGACATCGGCGTAAAACGGACTGTTGGAAATTTCGACCGGCGACATTTGCCGAACCATCTGTAGCCGGACTAATGCCGCTGGCCGGATACTGTGCCTGCTCCGACGTGTACTCTCAGCCGGACCGTGGTCTCCCAGTGTCACTCGACAGAGTCATCCTGCGACACCCTCCCGACACGTCCGTGACACGTTCATGACACGGCCGTAACACCTTCGTGACACGTTCACGACACCTCTATGACGCTGCCGCATACCTCTATGTCGCTGGCATGATAGTCTCGTGATATTGCACGTCGACGGTCTGTCAGGCAGGGGGTGTCTATGGACGGAGAGCAGAATGTGTGTCAACACGGCATTCAACACGCATCGGCGGCACGTCACCACGGGCGAGATTACCGCCCATCGGTACCGGCTCTTGGACCGTATTGACACGTACACTGGCGCCGCCGCCTCGGTTGTCAAGGTGACCTGCAATTGTTTACGAGAGGCGCGATGTTGGCTGTCGTCGCAATGCCAGGAAATTTGCGGCCCGCGGAAAACAATTGCGTGACATAAAGTTAGCGTGCATTTCGCAGCAGCAGTAAGTTATGTAAGTAAGTTATGAGTATATTATAATCGTATTCATAATTATATAGCAAGCCCTTTGCAATATCGAAGCAGCATCATGACTACCATGAAAAGGTTTCGATTCGTCAACAAAGTTCGGGGAGAAGCGGTTTGTGGATCTACTCTGTGCATGCAGCGCACATGCAGTAAGTAGAAGTAAGGTTAAATACCAGGTGCCATGCATCAATGTTCATTAAGTTCTGCATTCTAAGTCTACAAAAAATGTCAAGATATGATCGTGAATATTCGGCAATTTTTTTACATTCACTCCCTGACGCTGCATGCTACGAGACCGCCCAAGTATAGCCTTGGCTCCAGCGACTTCCTAAAGCGAACATGTGCAGTCTCAGTCCGGGGGCGTGCCGTCGATAAGTGTTGAGTACCAGTCCCCACCGCCTTCCCCTCCCCCCCCCCCTCCCCCACCCCGCTAACCACGCCCATGGTGAACTGTATGCCAAAACATAAACTGGAATGAGGTGGCACGACGCCCGGTGAAATATACGACTTCCCTGTGACGTCTGAATGAATGAATTCCAGCTTATTTATTCAGTGCGAGAATATAAGCGGCATCCTCAGCTGACCTTCATTTTCTCAGAACGCCATCTTCAAGGAATTTCATCAAGACCCACTGGAAACGCCAATGGGGCTGCGGAGCATTGAAACCATCCTGCCATCATAAACAGTTGACCTTCAGAAAACCTGATGAATACAACTGCTAGTTGGCGCGTACCACCTTCGTCCCAAGACCAGCTGAATTGCTTGCGGCTGGAGTCCTCGGTAGCTCGGTTGGTGGAACGTCGGACTCTTGATCGCAAGGTCGTGGGTTCGAATCTCAAAACCGACAGCATTTACCGAGTTCACCCGCAACCAATCGGCGCGAGAGGTTGACGACGCTATTATAACCTAGCGGTTGAATACGTCGTAAAATGACGCAGGATTCTTCTACGGCCATTCAGCGTGGTGATCCTTTACTGTTGCGTTCGTCAAGTACGAGCAAGATATTCACGGCACGCACCCAGAAACGTCAGGCATTCCCTGTGAGTCAGATGGTTGTCCTGATCGCCTGCACTGACTGTCAACCAGCCAATGTCCTGGCGTCAATCAGCTGATGGTCTGACTGTTGGGTCTTGTGTGATTGCGCCTAACGCATCGGAAGACGCTCATGCCACGACTTCGGTCTGCATATTTGAACACAAACAATTTATGAGAACACTGGAGATCACCCGTCCTGTAATAACGCAGTGACTGAACAACGGAAGTACCCCTTAAGTCCCTACTCGCCAGTTTCCTAAATATATTATGAAAGTAAACAAGCCCACTTTCAACGCCGTTGCGCCGATGTGGCAGCGGGACATAACACTGGGCAAGCCCGATGCACAAACGGCAACCGACCCGACGTATTGACCCAGTACTGACGTCCACCCAGCCGATGCCCTGACGTCCACCCAGCCGATGTACTGACGTCTACCCAGCCGATGCCCTGACGTCCACCCAGCCGATGTACTGACGTCCACCCAGCCGATGTACTGACGTCCACCCAGCCGATGTACTGACGTCCACCCAGCCGATGTACTGACGTCCACCCAGTCGATATACTGACGTCCACCCAGCCGATGTACTGACGTCCACCCAGCCGATGTACTGACGTCCACCCAGCCGATGTACTGACGTCCACCCAGCCGATGTACTGACGTCCACCCAGCCGATGTACTGACGTCCACCCAGCCGATGTACTGACGTCCACCCAGGCGATGCACTGACGACCATCCAGCCGATGCCCTGACGTCCACCCAGCCGATGTACTGACGTCCACCCAGCCGATGTACTGACGTCCACCCAGCCGATGCCCTGACGTCCACCCAGCCGATTTACTGACGTCCACCCAACTGTTTTATTGGGTGGTTCACGACGCACTTTATGCACATTTACGGCTAATGATACCGCCCATACTGTTTCGCTGGTGGGCCGCGGGATTGGGAAATGTCCGGAGTGGTGCGAATGTCAAACCCGGGATCTTTGGTATCCAGAGGCCAGCACCTTAACCACTCGACCATGCCCATCCCTGCACCCAGCTGGCGGCGTGCCCGGGGCCAGGCGGGTGTGCGTGTTTGATCACGCCCACAGGTCTGGCTGGCAGACAGAGGATCAGGCCGAGTGATAGAAGACGGCCCAGCTCGCTCGGAATGCCAGCGCTTGACTTTGACTCATGACTGGTGCTGTTTTGGCTCCACCTCCATGGCGAACGACAAGGCAGTTGGTTAGTCACGCAGTTATTTTAGCCCAAAGACACGCCCGCCTGTGACGATTAGGAAATGTGCAAGGAAGCAGTGGGCGAATGGCCTCATTTTGGGAGGAAATGTGTATTTCGAGTGTTTTTCTCAGGCACATACACACAACCTGAAAAAAAACAATATTGCTGAAGCTCAACTTAATTGTCGTATCAACCCAGGCCCCAATCATTATTTTCAGAATTCCAAATAAATATTAGTTCGACCTATGCACGCGTCACTCCTCAGAATCGCTTCTTGCCCCACAGGATGGTCGGCTGGGTTCGCCTTTGGCCGTAGATATGCACGAGCACCATACAGCACCATCGGCGACACCACACAGCACCGTCGGAGATGTACTTCGGCTTTCGATGGCGTTCCGTGGGGGCGCTGTCGGACTCCTTTTGCCGAGAATGCATTGTGGGGGAAGGGGGAGGGGGGGGGGTGCACTGGAAAATACTGAAGAAAGCTATGGTGCTGCGTTTTCCCGGTGAGGAGGGGGCGGGCTTCCTCTCCTCTGCCTAGGCTGTGGTGCTTTAGTTTCCCTGTGAGGTGGGGCAGGCTCCCACCCTCCCCTCCCTCCTGCCTAGGCTATAGTGCTGCAGTTGCCGGGTGAGGAGGGGTGGCCACTGGCCACCCCTCCCTCCTGCCTAGGCTATAGTGCTGCAGTTGCCGGGTGATGAGGGGTGGCCACCCCTCCCTCCTGCCTAGGCTATAGTGCTGCAATTGCCGGGTGAGAAGGGGTGGCCACCCCTCCCTCCTGCCTAGGCTATAGTGCTGCAGTTGCCGGGTGAGAAGGGGTGGCCACCCCTCCCCCTGCCTAGGCTATAGTGCTGCAGTTGCCGGGTGAGAAGGGGTGGCCACCCCTCCCTCCTGCCTAGGCTATAGTGCTGCAGTTGCCGGGTGATGAGGGGTGGCCACCCCTCCCTCCTGCCTAGGCTATAGTGCTGCAGTTGCCGGGTGGAGAAGGGGCGGCCACCCCCTCCATCCTCCCTAGGCTATAGTGCTGCAGTTGCCGGACAATGGGCCACCGACCGGCGGAAACGCGCGGCGATTTTAACTCCGGATGGATTATCGAAATCATGCGTCCGCGGAAGACGACGAGAAACCCTTTAAGCTCGCCATCCACTTCCGGGACAATGAATAACCCCCGCCGCCACCGCCGCCGGCGACCGGCCGCTCAATGGCACTTGTCCGGCCGCAGCCTCAATGGCACCGACCTTCGGCGGCCGCATCGATCGCCGTGACGTCAGCGTCGGCCGGCCAATCGCAGCGCGCCGCGTCGCTGACGTCACGGCGCGACTGTAAACACCGGCCGGCCGGACGCGGTGCTTCAGGTCGGTTAGTGTGGCACAAGTACGCCCTCGGGGTGCTCAGCAGGTGCCCGATTGGACTGTGACCCAGAGAAGTGGCCTGAGGCGACTGTCGACGGGTCTGCAGGACAGGCGGCCGGCCTCGACGGTAAGACAACTCGCCGGCGATGTCGCCTTTGGTGCAGCTGATTTTTTGTTGCCACTATGCCACTGGCTCATGTGGGCTATCATGCCAGTAAGGGTAGCAGTCATTTCCCCGGGTTCTTTTCCATCCCTTGCGCTTGCCCCCCCCCCCTGAGAAGCCTGTTCTATCCACACAGAATGTCGGTCGTGCATATTGCCAGTGCGCTGCTTTCTGAAAAAAAAATATTTTGTGTGTGAGGGGGATATATAAAGGAAATTTGTGAGCCCAAATTGGTTAGGGGCACACTCCATGGGTCCCGTGATAAAAGTTGAAGGTATTGGGCAGGTATAGCCAATATTCAGAGGGCACTTACCCCCAGAGAAGTACACAAAACAACACCCATGCTGCTTGCATATTGTACATCGGTGAACAACGTAATGCTCGGGACGTTGCTCGACATTTTACCGAATGATAGGTCACAGTACATTCAACTGGACATCAGTAGGTTCAAAGCACACCTGGGCCGCCATGCCAGCGACGTCCAGATTGTTGCTCTAGGTACACGTTCTCGTGCTACTGAGATGAATATGGGCCGTCTAGGAAGTACTCGGCGTTCGCACGTTTGTGTTGTTCTTTCAGCATGGGGTGAAAGCGAATTCATGCAAAAAGAGATCGACGACTGGCCCTCCTGAATCCCAAACCGACCATTTCCTTCACGGAGAAATTCTGAGCTGTGCGGTCAAAGTGAGGAACGCAGACGCCATAATGAGAGCAAGTCTGGCATGGAGCCAACACATTTATCACGTACAGAAAAAAGGAAAAAGGCGTTTCTGGATACTTGTGGGACTGTCACGTGCAAGGCATGTATTAACCCGGGCGGTGCTTTCCGCTCTGGTGGATGCCCTCGTGGTGTCCCGTGTGCCCTTCTGCCTGCCGATGTACGTCAGCGCCACTCCCACTCAGCTGATTCTGTAACGTCACGTGGTGAAGTTTGTCGTCCGAGTCCTGACAGGAAATTGGACCGAATCAGCGCTGCACGTAGACAGCCGACACTGCCGACAGTCAGCCAGCTAGCCTGTTACGCTGACCCGTGTCTGCTGCACTCTGTGATTGGTGACGCAGGCGGTGCACGAGCTCCACCTGGTGACTTCCCACTTAATCATGATGCTGGGCAGTGTCGTGCTTGTCGGTCACACATGTTACATATCAGAGGCCAGCCAAGGGGCCGCCCCCTCCCCTCCCCATCCTCACACCCAAAAATACACTAGATCAAACGAGATCTCGTGATATTTTCACCAGGGGAAACCCTAATCACTTGGCGTGCTTCGCGTGCGCTGACCATTCCCTGATGCATCACATGCTTGTGTTCAGCCCCCTTGGGAAACTGCCGGGCGCGTCCCAGCTACACGGCGGGCTCAGCCTGGTAAAGAGGCCCCCGCGACCTTTGGGGACGATCCTGGCCGAAGCGGAGGGTTCCCGGTGCTACGTAAAGGGCTTCTAAGCCCACGAAGGGGCCCGGGTTGTGGCGACAGTAGTGGCGTTTCCAAGGGGTGAAGAGGCGCCCGACCCCTGACGAGATGGAAGGTCCCCCAGAGGAGGGAATTGCGAATTGCGCCCCACGAATTGCGCCATATGCGACCACTCCAGCGAAACTGTGGTGGGTGAAAATTAGCCTAGTCGAAAAACTTCACATACTTGAATGAAACACATTATTTCAATTCCGAGTACATCTCTTGTAGGATTTGCTGAGCGTGCCGTGTTTTTTCTTGAATGGCACGGCCGATGTACAATTTCAATTTAGATTGGAAGTCAACTCTGCCATTTCCGACCGTGCTAGCGGTGCAATAAGGCTGCCGATGCGAACAAAGTGACGGAAATGACGCCCTAATGGCATGTTTCACAGCGGTTCAGAAATAAATTGCGCACGCGTTTGGCGTAATGCGCCGACGAACCACAAGTTAATGCTGGAAACAGGATCGTTGTTCGAAACGGTAGCACCGATTTGACTGAAACTGCCACAGCTGTCTGCTGCACTTACCGGGACGCAAACTGTGCACCTACATATTTTGCCGGGGTACCTCAGGCATCATTATAGCCAGACACATTGGACGTAGCTAATGAAAATGACCCGCTGGTCTGAACAACCAGCAGCAAACCCAGACCCATACGAAAGCAAAGAAAACGAACACAGGGACAACGCAAAGCGTTGCAGGACGCTGTCATCTTTGTCCGGCCTCATGAACCTCGTCGCGCCTCCAGTCGCCGACTCCATGTGTGGCAGTAGCAACAAAGCCACCACCATCACCCGGCCAGTGACCCGGGGGGCAAAAAAGAACGTCTTGCAGCGCAAGCAAATCATGTTTTGCGCGACGGCGCCGCCGCCCCCGGAGAAAAAGTGGCTAACGACCGCCGTCGCCGCCAAAACGGCACGCGCGATCGGGCCGCGGGCAAAAAAAGGCGCCAACGTTGGCCCGACATAAGTAGTTTGTCGCCCGCTGAGGGGCGCCGAAAAAGCGCCGAATGTCCAGGGGGTCGGGTCAACGGTCGGACGCACGGTTCTTGCTGCCGGGGCAGAAGGCCGTCACAGGGCTTCTTGTGCCGCTGGCAATCATTTCGCGCCGGCGTCGTTTGTATTGTTGGCCAGATCGGAGGACTACTGTGCTGATGATCGCGCCGCTGATGGTCACCATTGTGCAGACGGTGCCAATCGCAACGGGAAAACACGGACGCGACGGTGGGCCCCACACGCGTGAATGTTTCCCTTTGATGAAGTGATTTATGGTGCAGAAAACCATTTCCAAGTCCTTGCAGTTAGCGCTCGTTGTGCTGAGGAAAAATGAGAGGAAAAAATGGTGGAAAACTAACTTCCATTTGCAAAACGCTTGATGAAAAGACGAAGAAAAGACAAAGGCAGTTATCGTAGGCACGCACAAACAAGTGCCACTTCACTGCGTGGTGGTTTTCTGAGCTGTACGACTGTACCATGTGACATACCATCGTGTTTGATTGTGTTGCATTTGTGACGCTGCTGAGTTGGCTGCCCGGAGCCGGGGGACCACGATGCCGGCGGACGGTCTGGCGGCGGGTCGGCACAGCGCGCTGGTGCCGCTTAGAACCACTGTGGCCAGTCCGCCAGTCTGCCCCTCTCGTGAGAGCCGGATAGTCGACACAGCTGCGCCGTCCCACTCCCCTCCCCCCGCTGGGTCTGTTCTCAACGCCCCCTCCCAACTGCATCCCCACATTCCACCAGTACCACTCTCCTCTCAAACTGCACCCCCTCCCCCCCCCACCAGCACCATTGCCCTCTCCAACTGCATCCCCACCTCCACCAGCATCACCGCCCTCACCAACTGCATCCCCACCTCCACCAGCATCATTGCCTTCACCAACTGCATCCCCACCTCCACCAGCATCACTGCCCTCTCCAACTGCATCCCCACCTCCACCAGCATCACTGCCCTCTCCAACTGCATCCCCACCTCCACCAGCATCACTGCCCTCTCCAACTGCATCCCCACCTCCACCAGCATCACTGCCCTCTCCAACTGCATCCCCACCTCCACCAGCATCACTGCCCTCTCCAACTGCATCCCCACCTCCACCAGCATCACTGCCCTCTCCAACTGCATTCCCACCTCCACCAGCATCACTGCCCTCTCCAACTGCATCCCCACCTCCACCAGCATCACTGCCCTCTCCAACTGCATCCCCACCAGCACCAGCATCACTACCCTCTCCAACTACATCCCCACCTCCACCAGCATCACTGCCCTCTCCAACTGCATCCCCACCAGCACCAGCATCACTACCCTCTCCAACTACATCCCCACCTCCATCAGCATCACTGCCCTCTCCAACTGCATCCCCACCGGCACCACACGCGAATGATCAATTCTGGTCGAAGCGCCCTAAAGCCCCCACCAGCACTACTCCCATATCCAACTGCATCCCCACCCGCACCAGCATCACTTCCCTCGGCCAGAGCAAGTGAAGCACGAGTCGTCACATCAGCTGATTATGCTGGTGCTGCGGCGGGAGAATGGCTCTGCGCTGTGGCAGTCTGCGCCGCAGCTTCAGCTGTACAATGCCGATAAGAGATCAGGTCCATCGGCCCACTTTTGAGATAGCCAGTCGGAAGATGGCGGCTTCTATGTTGTAAGCAGGTCTGGTGTCGGTCATCGACCGACCCAGCTAAGGTCACCGGCAGTCCGGTGGCATAAGCTGTACATGGCCGGCCACGACCGAACAGGAAACACTTCGTGACAGAACTCATACAGCCATAACTGCCAGTCGTGCACACATAGAACGCGACATTTGCCGTGCAAGAGTGCGGCTGCGCTACATATACGCTACCAACTGTGCGTGCATACAGCGTAACATGTGCCTTGCACGAGCGCAACTGCTCCTGCATCTACACCACCTGTGCATGCATACCGACATGCGTCATTTGTCACGCACGAGTATAGCTGACCTATATCTACACCACTAGCTACGCATACATACAGCGCGTCATTTGTCATGCACGAGTATAGCTGACCTATATCTACACCACTAGCTACACATACATACAGCGCGTCATTTGTCATGCACGAGTATAGCTGCCCTATATCTACACCACCAGCTACACATACATACAGCGCGTCATTTGTCATGCTCGAGTATAGCTGCCCTATATCTACACCACTAGCTACACATACATACAGCGCGTCATTTGTCATGCACGAGTATAGCTGCCATATATCTACACCACTAGCTACACATACATACAGCGAGTCATTTGTCATGCACCAGTATAGCTGCCCTACATATATGCCACCAGCTGCACATAGATACAAAGCGTCATATAGTGGTCACTGAACGGATGCCAAATAGCGACAGATTTTTATTGGCGTACCCGGGGATGACGAAGACAGCGATGACGAAACGGGCGATATTGCGCATCCCAGTTCTGACGCAGACTCGCACGCACACGCGCGCGCCACACAAACAGGTCGCCGTGGAGGTGGCGAGGTTGTGACCTCTGCCGAGCGACCTTGGCCGGCGCGCGAGCTGGCTCAGAATGTGGCAGCTGTGTGGTGGAAGGACGCGCCGACCAACACTTGACGACGTTTGATTGGATATGTCGCGGCCCTGTGGGCGGAGCTACCGAGCCCAGGCGCAGCGGCCGCAGAGGCCAGGCGAGTTGTGTGGCCGCCCTACGGGACGCGGACCGTAGGATCGTAGGACCGTAGTGGGCCGGCCGTAACCGGGCTGCAGGAACCCTGTTTGGAATGCGGAGCGGCTAAAGAGGAGTGTGGCTAAGCTGAAGTAAGGAGAGCAGCCTAAACCCTTCTCAATGCAACCAGCCACCACCCCCTATGAAGCGCAGCAAGTTGATCGTCGGCTATTATTCCAGGTAGAAAACTGCCATGTCGTGGTATGATACGATATTAGAACCACCAATTATTTTATCGCGTCCAATTTTCATCGTGTAGTTTATGGTTCCGCATGGGTTTCCGGACGCGCGTTTATTTATCGACATCGCCGCTTGATGCATGGTTGTTGTTTCTTTAACCTCAGGCCGACAGTGTAAAGGTTGCAAGGCAGAGAAGAGCCGAGTTGGTGATATAGGACGTCAGTAGTCAGCAGTGTTTGTCCAGCTGCGACAAACACTGCGCACACTATAGGGCCCAGGTGTGGGTACACAGATTTGTACTTTTCGTGTAAAATAATTAGAAATGGTTTCACCAATTGGTTGGAATCTGACCAATTAGCCAGAGCCGCGACCAATTGGCCAAAACAGTGACCAATTTATCCGCACCGTGACCAATGTATCCACAGTGTGCCCAATTGGCCAGTACCATGACCAATTGGCCAGTGCAGTGACCGATTGATCCGCACTGTGACCAATCGATCCGCACTGTGACCAATTGATTCACACTGTGATCAATTGATCTGCACTGTGACCAATTGTTCAGCATCATGACCAATTGTTCAGCATCATGACCAATTGTTTCGCACTGGCTGGGCGACTCCCGCCCGGCGACTCCCTTCTCGAATGTTCGGCCGTACTGCACGACCCGTACCCGCCGACCCCCGGCCAGGCCGTACCAGCACCTGGCACCTCCGACCGACGTCAGGGTCACCGGGACTGGCCGCAGAATAGCCTCCAGACGACATTGGATCGGCACTCGCTGACCTCACAGCCATCTGGCAATGACTTCAGAACGGCCTCAGAGCGACGTTCGGGAGCGAAGGTGCCTGACGTCAGAGTAGTATGCCAGAATAATATCAGGACTTGGATATGAAAAGCCTTAGAAGCGTTATGGAAATAATCGCAGCCTATTATTGGCGCGAGCTGGGACTAGCCTTAGGGGCCGCGGTAGATCAGTTGGTAGAGCGTCGGAATCTTGATCGCAAGCTTGTGGGTTCGAATCTCACAACCGACAGCATTTGCCAAGTCCACCAGCGACCAACCGGCGTTAGAGGTTGGCGACCTGGCATCTGGCGGAGACTTCAGAAAGCAGACGAAGCGACCATAAAGAGACCCACCCCGCCGCTTTGGGCGTGTCCCTCGCTTTGCCTTAGCTTGAGGCTAGCTGTGGGCTGACCTTTGCCTTGGCTTGAGGCTAGCTGTGGGCTGACCTTTGCCTCAGCTTGAGGCTAGCCGTGGGCTGACCTTTGCCTTAGCTTGCGGCTAGCTGTGGGCTGACCTTTGCCTTAGCTTGAGGCTAGCTGTGGGCTGACCTTTGCCTTAGCTTGAGGCTAGCTGTGACCTTTGACGACCCTGCCGAGCGGGCCTGTGTCGTTTCCGACTACATTGAGAGGCATTCCTGGGACCAGAGAAAGCTTTACAAGAACACGTGGGAAGGGGGAGGGGATGCGCTTGACGTTGTTAGTTGGTGCGACTATATTGTTAACATTGGAGCAAATATATTTGAGTTCGAGATTGGAGAACTTTTTTCCCAATAAAACCGCCTGCAACTGTCGACAAGCTGCCTAGCTTAGCATTCTGATAGTCCACGAGAGCTTTACAAATGTAGAGCAGGAATTTCTGTCGTTCGCTAGAGCTTTGCGAATGTAGTGCAGGCGTATATATAGTCTGCTAGAGCTTTATGAATGTAGAGCAGGCGTTTATGTTGTCCGCTAGAGCTTTGCCAATGTAGTGCAGGCATACGCCGGCACTACATTGGCTTTGCTCTAGGCTTGGCTTTGGCTCTTGGCTTTGACTTTACCAATGTAGTGCAGACGTTTATGTAGCCTGCTAGAGCTTTGCCAATGTAGTGCAGGCGTATGTGTAGTCTCCTAGAGCTTTGCGAATGTAGTGCAGGCGTATATGCAGTCCGCTAGAGCTTTGCCAATGTAGTGCAGGCGTCTATGTAGCCTGGCTGAAGGGCCATATCACGTGATGCAAACAATGGCTATTAAATTGAATGGGACAGCCAACATCGGCAGTTGTGCAGTGCCCGCCAATTTCCAACCATGGAAGCCACGCAATCCCGCGTTATCGATAAATGTTGGGGCCACAGACAGCCATGTCATGAGTGGAACCTAACAATTTGTGAGTTTGCAGTATATTACTACTACTTACATCGCATGACAAACTACTTTCGAGCAACGTTAGCCCATGTGGTGTGTGCTGAATAAATGGGAGGCTTCAAGAAATGGTGTGAAATTATGATCAAGAAAAATAGGAAAACATCCAGCACGCGTGGATGGAATATTTGCAGGCTAAGCAGTAATGGCATGGAGGCTTGTATGTACCTGTTAAATGTGTACTGCCCTCGACAGGGGAATTTATCATAAATGGCTCTGAAACTTAGTAACATAACTCGGCGCGTTCCTCAGGGAACTATGAAACCGGCTGCCGTACGTGCGCTGCTTGTTTTCCTCCACTTTGCATTAGGCATTAGGCAGCACCTGCATCGTGCACGTGGGCATGCGTGTGCGAATTATGACGCAGACGTGTTCTGGACATGCTGCATGCCTTTCGACAGCCTACCACATCCCAGCCATAATTTACAGTGGTCTGTGGTGTTGTGTTCGGGGCATTCCGATCAGTGCTCGTCAGCTACTGGCTGTCGAGCTGGAGATACTGCCCTATCTCAGAGCTGGAGCGGCACTGAGGTATGGCAAGCTGGCTTCCTCCGATGTTTGGCATTTGTTAGTAAACAGTCACATTACCGCTGGGTGAGGAGCAAAATGAAAGACCAAGAGACGTATATTTCCCCTCCCTGACGTCAACGCGCAAGGAAGTGGCAGCACAATGAATGAGCAGA